>JAODAL010012531.1:0-95017 GCA_025379985.1 Phyllomedusa bahiana
TCCGACTAAAACAAACAGCCCCTATCCCTTCGTAACCCCGGGACTGTTTGTACATCCCCTTTGCTTTAAGTAAGTTTGGAAAAAAAAAACCCCATTCTACAGCCCAATCTGAGATAAGAGTCACTGGACTGTTCTAGCTCTAGGTGGAGCACCCCATAAAGGTGTATGGTGCTCGTCAAAAAAGAGAAACCGTTTTCCCCTAGAAGTCTGCACTGTACTGATGAGGGGCAAGAACCCCGAAACAGCAGATGGAAAAATTTTCCTTATACAGGAGTTTCTGGCTTGGCTTAAATCCCTAGTCATATTTGAAGGCTGGTTTGGATCTGACCGAAAGGAAAGCTACCTCCGATATAGCACCTCAAAGGGGTTTTCTCACTACAGACAATGATGGCATATCACTAGAATAGGTCATCAATTTCTGATGTTTGGGTTCTACCTCGAAAATCCCATTAATTTCTATGGGAGAGTCCTGACAACCTTTCCGTTCAGAACGGAGAGGTTTCAGGCTCGTTTAGGAGATAGGTGCGGGTCACAGAGGTGGAACCTAGACCAATCAGACCATGATGCCATATCCTAGTTATATGCCAAAGTCTGTAGTGAGACTACCGCTTTAAAGACAGCTTTCTTACATCGGAGGGAGTTTAAATTTCCAGGGAAAGGGGGTCTCGCACATATAATTTATGGAAAACGGGGGGATTAGAGATGTTACTGGTTAGCCAACTGATCATTGAGGTGATAGACACCTAACATCCTGCTTGTAATATTTCACAATTCGCATAATTCGTCAGGGTTGCATGGCACTGCTAACCACTGAGCTACTGATAATGGGAGATGTTATAGCAGTCTACTTTCTCCTACCTCAGATTTCATATATGCAGCAACTCCTTTGGCTGCCCCAATGATCACATAGGGGACTCTGTCTCCTAAGTTAGGAGCGCTTCCAGGATCTCTCTTTCGCATTCTGTAGAAACAAAACCAGACAATGTGGTCAGAAGAAAGTCATGTGAAACAACGAGCAAACCCAATCCGCATGTAAAATGTATACAACCCGAAAAAAAACTTTTACCCCACTCATGAAGGGAAATCCACCTGTAACCACCACTTTTTCACTTACAGACGAAAACATAATCAACGCTGCAAATAGCCTTCACTAAAAAGCTTTTATTTTGGGTCTACAGCTCCTATGCAAACTTGTCTCCATGGTAACAGACTACACACAAATCCTGTGTAGTCGGATCCAATCGTATTTCACTATTATCCTCCTTTTTCTTCGTATTAACCTTTAAATTAGTAAGAAGAAGGGGAATGAAGGGGGGAAATGGAGGATCAGACACAAGGGTATGTTCACACGGCGTAATTTCGGCACGTATTTGCGCTCCAATACGGACGAGATGTGCGCCGATATTACGGTTATCCATAGTTCTCATAGAGAACTATGGATTATGTCTCCTCTCCCTGCTCGTACAATGTGATCGAAAATTGTACGTGGGGGAATAATTGACTTGGCAAAAAATTTGCGGAAAAAACACGCGGAAAAAGGGGGGGGCCGGTTTGTGGCTTCCCCGCCCAAAAGGGGTTTACGCACGTTTAGCGCGAGCTCCCAAAAGACACGATGTACTGTGGGCTTAATTTGCACCGCCGCGGGTACACATGTGAAACATCCCCTTTAAGGGTTTGTTTGAAATTCGGTTACCATGGAGGGAAAAAGTCCGGAAAGTGCTGTAGTATTCCCACGCGGGTCCCGAGAGGGTTTAAATTTTTCCCACATTGGGCCCCCTGTCAAGTTTGAGTTTCCAAAATTCTAAATTCCAATTAACCCTTCAGTATGTTTTTTGGAGTGGGGGGAGAAATGGGAAGAAAATTGGGGGAAAACCCCATGGGGGAGAACACCCAAAATTGCTTGCAGATGTTGTACTTGGTCGGCTCTGAACCCAGGACTCCAGCGCTGCAAGGCAAAAGTACTAACCACTAAGCCAACATGCTGCCTATTTTAATTTTTTACAGGGTTCTCAAGAATATTTTAATTTACAAAAAAACCCTGCGTAAAAAAAGGGAAAAAAAAAAAAAAAAAAAAGTTTTTCCGTTTACCCCCTTTCTCTGGAAAATGAGATCCCCCCTTTGAAACCACGATTGGCTGCAGTTGTCACGTGCCACTGTCTTACATCATGGTTCGGAAGACTCATTTTGTAAAAACCATCTGCAAAGATGCACAGGTGGAAATACCCTTTAAGACCAAAAAGGGGGGTTTTTTAAAAAGAATTGATTAAAAAACCGCCTAATTTGGGAAACACAAAAGGGTTTTTTTTTTTACAGAGATTTGTTGCTCCACAAAACAAAAAGAAAAAAATTTTGGGCCCAACAAAATTTTTAAAACCCGAGGAAACCCCCCCAAAAAATCATTTCGGTCAAAACGTGGCTGGTCCAGTATGGCATGGTTTTTTATTAACTTGTGTCTGGCAAACCAGCTTCATGACATTCTTGGTGGAACATGTAAGAAACCATGACGTAAGTAGTCGCTGGGCTTTAGACCCCAAAAGGCGCAAATCTGCACGGGGGAAACCCCAAGGGACCCCCTAAGGGGTTTCCCTTATCGGAAAGTCAAGGGGGAAAGGGGGGGGGGGGGGCCAACAAAAAAATTATGACTTGAAGGTCTCAACCCACACAGAAGCAGCAGAGGTGGGTGGGAAAGGAGAGGTGCTCAAGGTACTTTGCGTACCACAAAGGGAGGGGGCCAAGACACCTGGTCAGTCCCGGCTGAGGACTTGTTCAGCAAAAAAAAACCCAAAAAAAATAAACCAAAAAAGGGGCAAGGGGTTTTTCCTTAAATCTCCTGGGGGGGCCCGTTTAACTGCAGGAGCGATACGCTGCTATAACACTAGTAATATCTGAATTGGTGAAAACTCAAA
Source organism: Phyllomedusa bahiana (assembly GCA_025379985.1). NCBI lineage: Eukaryota > Metazoa > Chordata > Amphibia > Anura > Hylidae > Phyllomedusa > Phyllomedusa bahiana. The sequence continues at coordinate 2,907 of JAODAL010012531.1, forward strand.
AAAAAAAAATCTCTATTGCCTGTTAGAAAAGGCATAGGGGGGGGGGGGGGGGGGTCGCTAACTTGGGGTTTCTTTTTGGGAAAACCTTTGTCCAGGGGGGAACCTCATTAATAAACAGATCACAAGGTGCCCAGTCTCTGAACTGCTCAGCTGTAATCTGTCAGGAGATAAACCTGGAGTTTCCAGAGAAATGCTCTCTTAAAAAGGGTTTTCTCACTACAAGGATTTCCTTTTATGAAAAGATTTTGCCAAAAAAAAAAGGGCCCCCTTTGCAAAAATTTTCCAATTTAAAATTTTTCCTACTATTCCCGAGCCCGTTTGATACTCCTTATAGATGCAAAGGGCTGGGTTTCATAGTTACAGGCCCGTTCGATCTTTTCCCCGATAGGGCCCGTCAGGACTGGTTGTATAGCTACAGACCTGTTTGATCTCTCCTGATAGGCTGTCAGGACTGGTTGCTATAGCCAGTAAACCCGCCCCTGAATTCAAGAAAAACCAAGAAAACAGGACCGAGATAAGATGAATCAATGTAGGGGAGACAAAACCCCCTTTTAAATCAGTTTTCCACTTAAAGAGACACTTTCTTCAAAAAGTAGTATTTTTGTTAAAACCAATATTCCTAGAAAATAATTTTTTTAGAGAATTTTTCTCAGATTTTTTATTTTATTTTGTCCTATGCAATTAAAAATCACATGTAAGTGATCGCTTCGGCAGCACATGTACTAAAATTGGAACAATACATGATTAGCGGGGTCCCTCGCGGGGATACACGCAAATTCGGAAGGGTTTCCCAAATATTTTTCTTCACTACTTCGACATCCCTAGTTCATGGCATGGTTGTCATTACTTTTTATACAATGCACTTACTTGGGAGCGCCATTGACGCTCGCTTTTTTATTAAAGGGACGCTACTCATTTTTACAATTTTCACTTTAAATACACAGTTTTTTTATATACTACTTTGCCCAAAAACAGTTTTATACACATCTGTTTATTTGCTGATAACACGCTATGATTCTTTACTGTACCTGTAAAGTAACTAATGAACAATTTTTGGGTTTTAAAATCATTTTTGAGATTATGCAACTTATTACTAGTTTTTGGGTCTTGTTTTCTTTATTTATGTGCTCAATTTTTTCGTTTAAATAAACTTTCTTGAATAAAAAAAAATCACACATAAAATATTGTCCTTTTTAGCGGTTATTAGTAGATAGATAGATAGAACTCCTGAATGGCAGGGCAGACTTACCCCCTTTACGCCTGCTGCTTATTTTATGCAGCCCTCATTACAAATAGAGGTAATGCAGGACGCTCTATTGTTCTCTGCACAGGGATAGATTACATTAATGCAATGATCAGAGAAATACATTAAGGTTAATTTTTTTTCTGCGCGGGAAGGATTTTCTTCACACTAATCAGGTCTAGCTGATAACCATTACACCTCTCACCCATACTGCAAGAAGAAAAAACTGCAAGCAATTTTCTACGCTGCTATAGACTTCACAAAAAAAAAAAATTAAAATTAAAAAATTTCTAGTGCGTCTCAAAAAAATTTGAATATCATTGAAAAAAAAGGGGGTTTTCCAGGTTTAAATTTTTTTTTGTTATAGGGCCACAAAGTCTTATATTAAAACCTTGAATTAAAATTTTTAATGATCTAACAATTTGGATTTCTCTATTTAACATCAATTATTGCCATCACTGATCTTTTCAGCTATAATCTAATTTTTTAGAGGAACTAGTAAATAGACAATCCAGGAAGCCATGCATAGAGGGGAACTTTAAAAATTAAATTAAAGAAAAAAAAAGCCATATATCAATTGCATTGCTTCAAAACGTGAAAAGAAAAATGTTGACGATCGTGTCTCTTTAAATGGGTGTTCCCACCTTGCAATTTGATGACATGTTGCACATATCTCAGAAACAGGCCCCCCCGAAAGTCTCTGCTTAGAAGAGAGAGCCGGTCACCCTTAGGCTGGGTTCACACTATGTTTGTTTTAGAATGCATAATTTACCACAGTATTTTTGAGCCAAAACCAGGAATGGGTCCAAAACACGAAGAAGTTCAAGCCTTTCCATTACACCTTTCCTCTGTGTAGGCTCCACTCCTGGTTTTGGCTTACAAATACCGCTGCAAAATACATGAAAAAAAAACAAACATAGTGTGAACCTGACTTTACCCACGACTCTCCATGGTGTTTTATGGGAGTTTTGAGCATCTAAACACTCCGCTCCCCTGTACTGGGAACTCCCATAGAACAGGAAGGAGAGTCGTGCACAAGTGCGATTGGCTCTCCATTCTGAGCACAGACTTTCGGGGGGCTCGGTCCCAGAGGTGATTTAAACTACTTAGTTAAAGTCCTTAAAGGGGTTGTCTCACTATGAAGATCATAGTTGAAAATGTGGGGACCAAAAATCTAAGGATGTACGTCCTTGGTTACTCTTGGCAAAGTGCTACGGTTTTAGAGAACGGGCTTGGTTTACATGGCTTAGCAACAGTGTTTGTTTCCCTGGTCAGGGAAGCAATTCTGTCCTCCCCAGGTCGTGCACATGCAAATAAAGGGCAGTTAAGAGGAAGGGCAGGGTTTGTGTGTATTGGCAGCAAGGAGGAGAAGCAGTGAGAGGCCATGCCGGGGGGTGGGGTGTTTTGTATCCTCTTCACTGCTTCTCCCCTTGCCTGCCAATACACACATCCCTGCCCCTCCTCTTAACTGCCTTTCCTTTGCATGTGCACGACCTGGCAGGACAGAATGCTTCCCTGACCAGTAAAAAAAACACTGTTGCTAAGCACATGTAAACCAGCCCCTTTTCTAAAACCGTAGCACTTTGCCAATAGTAACCAAGGACGTACATCCTTAGTTTTTGGTCCCCACATTTTCAACTATAATCTTCGTAGTGAGACAACCCCTTTAATGAATTATTATTTTTCTTTTTTTTTTTTAAGTGGAATATTCTAATAGGGTATTTTTAAAGTGAGTTTTCTAAACCAAACCCTATACAATTTACACAATTGCAGTAGATCTATGTCCAATTTTGGTGCTGTAATCCATATAATGCATTTTTGCCCCTTTCTACCTATTTTGTACCAAAGCTGCTTAATTTGCCTGTAACACAACAGTTGAGTGACATCAACAAAAGAACAGGAACCGAGGTAGTCAAGCAATTGTACAGCTAATACCATTCACTTCTGCTGAAGTGTTACTCCAGGTGGAAGAAGTCCCAACACACGATTCGATCACCGAGCCGACTGTGCACTATTAGGCTATGTTCACACGGCAGTAACTGAGGGATGTATTTCGCCCCGCAATCACACCGTGTGCTCGGGAGCGGGGCGGCCGGCAGCCCGCTGTCCCCATAGACATTCATTATTCACGGCGCGTATACACAATGAATAATTGACGTCACTTCTCTCCTCGTATTGTGCGAGCGGGGAGAGGAGACGTAATCCATAGTTCTCTATCAGAACTGTGGATTACCGTAATGACTGGGATGCATTTCGCCCCTTATTTAGCGCAGTACGGCGCGAAATACGGGGCGAGATAAGTCCCAATAATTGCCGTGTGAACATAGCCTTATGATCTCTCTAGCTTTTGAGTTTTCCATTGATGGCTTATGCATTAGGGTAAATGTCTGCCTTTAATTCCATATTTTTAGGTCCCTCATTTTTTAATGCATCTTTAAAGCGTCTGGAGTGCTGTTTATTCCATAATGTATAGACAAAAAAGTCCAATAGTAAAATTTCGGCTTCCTGCAGCGGACACTAAAGGGCGCTTATCAGTGAACCGTAGAGAGGTTCAAATTACAGTGTCCTCCAGATACAAAATATCCAGCTTAGAATGGTCTTTCCTGTATCTTGAAACCGCACTCGCATTACAATATCCCAGACACAAATGATCTGCGGCAGATGTGATTGATGGAAGAGCCAACCAATTATAAGGAAGATTTTACTTGTAGAACCTCTGTATTACTTTGGTGCATGCTGTGATTGGCGGTCTACAGCACCTCTCTACAGTGCAGTGCAGCACTACATGTCCTGTACTGCTCTTACATGTATTAGTGAGGTGCATGCAGTGATTGGTGGTCTAGTAGCGCCTCTCTATAGTACAGTGCGGTACTACATGTCCTGTACTGCTCTTACATGTATTAGTGAGGTGCAGCAGTAAATTGGGGGTCTAGAAGCCTTTTAACAGAAACAGTGCGGTACTACATGTCCTGTACTGTTCTTACATGTATTAGTGAGGTGCATGACGTGATTTGTAGTCTATGGTGCCTCTCTACAGTACAGTAATACATGTCCTTTACTGCGCTAACATGTATTAGTGAGGTTCATGCAGCGATTGGCGATCTATAGCGCCTCCCTACAGTACAGTGTGGTACTACATGTCTTGTACTGCTCTTACATGTAATAGTGGGGTGCATGAGTGATTGTAGTCTATGGTGCCTCTCTACAGTACAGTGCAGTAACTACATGTCTTTACTGCTGTTAAAATGTAATTAGTGCAGTGCATGCAGCGATTAGCGATCTATGCGCCTCCTCTACAGTACAGTCAGTGTAGTATCATGTCTTGTACTGCTCTTACATGTATTAGTGAGGTGCATGCAGTGATTGGTGGTCTATGGTGCCTCTCTACAGTACAGTGCAGTACTACATGTCTTGTACTGCTGTTAAATGTAATAGTGCAGTGCATGAAGTGATTAGCGGTCTACTGTGCCTCTCTACAGTACAGTGCAGTGCAGTATTACGTCCTGTACTGCGCTTACATGTATTAGTGAAGTGCATGCAGTGATTGGTGGTCTAGTAGCGCCTCTCTACAGTACAGTGCAGTACTACATGTCCTGTACTGCTCTTACATGTATTAGTGAGGTGCAGTGATTTGTGGTCTATAGCACCTCTCTACAGTACAGTGCAGTACTACATGTCCTGTGCTGCTCTTACATGTGCCAGGATAAGCGGCTTCTTTGAGCACCAGGTGAGGGCCCTATTTTCTGGTCCATTGTGCATTAAGTATGAGCCTAAAAGCTCCTGTCCTCATCATAGAAAGTGTTTTCCAGCAGCTCTCTCTATTATATGGAAGGATGCGCTTTATCTGGATCAGTACCTGCTTCATTTTCTCCAATATTTATGTTGCATTATGTTGGGGGCATATTGGGGCTCTGGAACAAATTACCAGTTTTCAATAAAGTTATGGTTTCAACATACAATGGTCACCCCAGGACCCATTAATATTGTATGCTGAGGGAGCGCTGTACTACGTACCATATAACATTGCCGGCACGGGTGGTCTGGAGCTTTGCACCAGGGAAAACAACTGCTATGAAGATACTGTACAAAGAAAATACATAAATACAGAGCAAAGATTTATTTTGTGCCTTAACAGTATATGAAGCTGACTAGCTTTCCTAAGTAAGAAAAACCCAAAAAGTGAGCTGCAGTGTGTGGAGTCTATCAGAGATCTCATTATGTGCGTGTATTACGGATAAAGTGATTATGATAGAAAGTCTCCAGCACCCGAGATGGCGGAATGGCAATACCAGCTTCAGTTACTGCCACGCACTACTAATTCTGAAATCAGCTTTTTACTCAAGGGAAAATGTAGAATTACTGCATAAGCACAAATGATATGTGTGGGGAATAGGTGTTATCTGGGGGGGCTCAGTTGAGTACAGCATAAGCTTCGAGTAGAGCAGAAAGGCGCATGCGCAGCCACCGCTCCATTCAAATAACTCCAGGCAGTCATAAACAAGGTTCCCCCCGCACCCTTATTCCAGTGATCGGTGCAGGAGCCCGGGGTGGGTCACAGCAGTCATATATTTATCAGTTATTCTGTGGATAAGTGACAAATGCCATTTGCAGTAAAGCCCAGATTATCCATATGGGTGTTTTCTTCTTTTCTTTCTTTTTTTATAAATAAATGTTCCTTGTAATAGATAAAACAGTCCTCCAGTCGTCTCCCGTTACTTTCTGTGTCCTACAATGATGGTTCCCATTTTTCTGCTTTGAGAGCACCCTTTAAAAATGTTCTGCCATTCTAAGGAACCCCATGGGAACCAGTTGCTTTCAGACACAACTGGTCAAGTACATTAAAACCAAAATGTTTGATCCTCCTAACCTCTTAAAAGTGTTGTCCACATCCTAATGAAAACAATATTATGCTTCAAGGGCCAAATAATAATAATTAAAAAAAAGTCCCCAACTTACAACATTCCGACTTACATCTGCCCCCTAGTTACAAATGGAGACTTATAGGGCATGCTGGCACTTGTTGTTCTACAGCAGATAGTAGCTGTGGAATGACAAGTTCCAGCATGCCACAGCAGCACATGAGGTGAAAATGAGGTGAAATCTTCCAAACAGAAGCACAGACAGCAAAACAAGTGTAAAAACCCTTCGCTGCACTATCAAAAAATAAAAAACAACTTTTTGTGCTGGAGTTACATTTAATAAATCTACCTTTTCCGACTTACATACAAATTCAACTTAAGAAAAAACCTACAGTCCCTATCCCATTCGTAACCCGGGGACTGCCTGTATTCGTCTTCCCCCAGTCCTCAGTTCCAGCGTTGGGTCTCTGGTCTTCTGCTTACAGTCTGCTACTTCCGAATGGGCACGCCATGGCTGCTACCGATTGGCTGCAGAGGTCACATGTCACTCATTTACACCACATTCTGGAAGTGATAGGCTCTGAACGGTCATGTGAGTAGAGGCAGCTGCTGATTGGCTGCAGAGGTCACGTCTCTCATTTACATCACATTCTGGAAGTGATAGGCTCTGAACGGTCATGTGAGTAGAGGCAGCTGCTGATTGGCTGCAGAGGTCACGTCACTCATTTACATCACATTCTGGAAGTGATAGGCTCTGAACGGTCATGTGAGTAGAGGCAGCTGCTGATTGTGCATGCAGGGTCACAGTCACTCATTTACATCACATTCTGGAAGTGATAGGCTCTGAACGGTCATGCGAGTAGAGGTAGCTGCTGATTGGCTGCAGTGGTCACATATCACTCAATTACATCACATTCTGGAAGGGATAGGCTCTGAACGGTCATGCGAGTAGAGGCAGCTGCTGATTGGCTGCAGAGGTCACATGTCACTCATTTACATCACATTCTGGAAGTGATAGGCTCTGAACGGTCATGTGAATGGAGGCAGCTGCTGATTGGCTGCAGTGGTCACATGTCACTCATTTACATCACATTCTGGAAGTGATAGGCTCTGAACGGTCATGCGAGTAGAGGCAGCTGCTGATTGGCTGCAGCAGTGAGTCCCATTCGAGAAGTGATTAAAACAAATTCTCAGAATCTTTGGGGTCCATATCAGACCTAATATCTAATATGGCATCACAGCAATATGTCATTCTGTAGAATGGGAACAACCCTCCATCCAGTTGCTTAAATATTTTCATTAACATCAGTGTTTCTCCTTTTTGGAGATTTTTTATATGGTCATATAAACAATGTACCAAACAATGTTGGTGACTCCATGTCGCTGTGGAGCCTGTTTTTTTTTTTTTTGTGTTCTACCAGTGTATTGTCGGATTTACCACATTCAATGCCTATACTTTAAATAGGACACCATCAATATCTACTGCCATCTACTGTTCAGTCTACCGTGAAATTGGTTCAAATAAAACTAATTGCGTAACTACATTTTAGGATAACAAGAGTACGTCCACACGGCAGTGGTAAGAAGCCGGTCAATTCGGTTTAAGAATCCAGCCGGTATTTTATCGTCTTTTCAGTGGTATTGGGGGACGGTTCTGTCTGTGGTTTGCGGATTCGCCCGTCCCCCATAACCATTAATTTTGCACACCTTTGTGCAAGATTGTGCATGCTCCAAGTTTTTAGGAACGCCAACTGCTGAAAATCTGTTCAGTGCAGACTATTGAATGGATTTTCTTTTAAAGTCCAAAGGGACGGTTGTCGGTGTTCAGACAATTTCGAAATCCGCAAACCATCTGAAAATCCAACGAGAAAAGCATGCTGTGTGCACAGACCCTAATGATAAGTGATTTATGAACTGGTGACTGGAAGTGATGACAGCTCTTACTAAACATGAAGACGGTTGGTCTTCTAATAATTTCTTTTACAGTTTACATACAAAAAAAAAAAACTGCTGAGTTCACAAGTAGCAGGAGACTGGAATTGGGCAACGTGTGACCAGCATCCAGTGGTCACAGGAAGTCCATATGATCTCTTTTTCCACGCTCTTCTCCCCCCCCCCCACACTCCTCCTTTTACACTAGGCAACTAGACACAGCTGCTCAGGGTGGGACAAGCTATTTTTGTGTTTCCCCTCAGTCACGGATCAGTGCTTGCAACAAGCAGCCCTCAAACTTTTTTTTTTCTTCTTTTTTTGAAAGGGGGGGATGGGATAGTGGAAGAATACAGCTCCTTGCTGATAATGGAAACTTTAAAGGGAATCTGTCGCCAATTTCTTTTTTTTATTTATTTATTAAATCAAGACCCAGATCCACATTCTTTTCTTCTTAGCCGTTTTTATTCTCTGATTGTAGATTTCTCAATTCAGTCGTCTATATACGACTGTGGGAACAGCTTTCTTGCTTGCACTGCTTTAACAGCAGTCAGAGATACTTTACAGCAGCTTCATGCACATAAGAGCCTTAAAGGGGTTGTCTCACTACATTGGTTCATCTTACCTCAGTGCTTTTTTTTTGGTTTCATTTTGAATTCAGGGGCGTGTTTACTGGCTTTTTACTAGGCTGCAGTAGAAGCTAGGTCTGTAGCTATAGCAACCATGGCTGGCAGCCTATCAAGAGAGATCAAACTGGTCTGTAGCTATAGCGACCTGAGGAGCTGATGCACCCAATACAAGAGGGGATATCTAGGAACAGGTAGGACACCGCTAATGGACACTATTGCAAAGTGACTTGTTTTGCAAGTTTCTTTGGCGTAAAAAGCAATCCTTGTAGTGAGACAACCCCTTTAAGGCTGACTCAGTCCCATTGACTTCTATAGGAAAGTGTTCTAGGCATGTTCTGTGACCTGGGAAGAAGGGGAGCTGCGACATCTCCTATTGTGAAGGATGACTCCTGTGTCATCTATACACATTGGTGTCACCTTACAGTGTAATCCTGCTTGTGCTGATAATGAACATACTACTGAGAAGTTGTCGCTCAGTTGTCTCTTATTAGGCCTAGTGGCCAAAGTGAAAACTGCAGGACTCAAGAATTATTAAAAAATTATATAATAATAAAAAGTGATATGGAAATTTTTTTAAAAAATTACCAAAAATTCCTAAAAAAATACGTTAAACATAAAAACGTGAGTTAAACAATAAGTAATTTTTTGATGACACATTCCCTTTAAATCTGTAGCAAGTTTAAATAAGTTCTCCGCGTTGGAAAACTCTTAATTGTTAGCATGGCCCATTGGCAACAGACTAATTACAAAGTGTCCCTGGGAAATCCATGCATCGTTGCTTAGATGCCTCCATGGTAAAAACCTGCTTTGCATATAGCAAACATTTCACCCAGGAAGATCCCCAGCTAATACCGATTTGTAAGACCCTCATCTCTTACCTCTCCGCCAGCTCCACGTGAGCTTGTTTTCCTGCATACTCATCCGCGGTACGCGTCAGCTCTTTGGTGATAACCAGCTGTGAGATGTCTATTCGATTACAGACAAATCAGAGATCACATCCTTGGCGTGTTCAACAGCTCCCATAGGGTCTCTACAGGTTGACGAAGAAAAGAAAAAAAAAACAAAAAAAAAAAAAAAAAAAAACATAACTTGATAAAGTTGTACTTCATGTTTATTTTTTATTAAACCAAATCAAGTTTTTTGAAGTATGCACAGAATTAAGACAATGTGATCAATGAACAGCGGGTGCAAAGGAAGAATGCAGAAGTGAGGAATACAAATGTTATGCAGGGAAAATAAGGGATGTTCACACGGCGTGTTGGATAATTTTTATATGCGTGTTTGGATCCGTGTTTCGGACCCTAAATGGACCCAAACACGCATCTAACAACGCGCAGTGTGATTTACATTGCTTTCAATGCAAAACACGCATCGGCGTGTCTTTTCATCCATTCAAAGAATTTCATCTTTTTCTTGACCGTTGACCAGCAGACACCCTTTTAAAACTACATGCTTTCTGGCAGGAAAATCATTAAAACACGACCTGCATGTTGGACGTTTTACGCACTTTTTTTTTTGAAACCATTCAAAACGCCATGTGAACATACTCTAACAATATAAGACTCGTTACGCAATAAAAAATGAAATTTATAAACAATCCAATCTTTGAAAAAGATAAATTTAGGTTCAAAAGAAACTTGGAAATTTACGCAGTAAAACAATAAGGGAAATTCACACGGCAAAGGAGGCATTTCACCGCGTACTCCCTTTAAATAGGGGGGAAATGCGCCCCAAAAATTACGGTAATCCATATTTCCCCGAGAACTTTGGATTAGCCCCCTCACCACCTTAAAAGGGGGATCGCATTGTACGTGCGGGGAATAAGTGACAGGCAATTACACGCCACAGCAAGCATGTTAGGGGCCGGGTTTTTGTTGACTTCCAAAAACACACGAGGGGCCTTTATTTTTTAAAAGATCTAGTTGGAAATGTCTGTCCCGTTTCCCACGCGCCCAAAAGGGGGGGGGTGCGCAGTTTTGCACTAAAAAACACAGGTCAGATTTCAGATTTCCTGCTGTCCCAGTACATTGAATGTACGGGAATCCGACGGAAGATACAGCAGGTTTTAAAATCAGCCGGAATCCGGTACATTTCAAACTGACCGGAAAAAATCCATGTTGGATAGTGGGGTCTTTGGTTTTACATCTCCTGTACACTGAACAAAAACATTTTCATTTCAAGTTTTATCACCCTTACGTAAGAGCATACACTGCAGCCCTTCGTTTTTCACAACATAAAAATATACTAAACTTTACATTTTATCAGTGAATAAAACAGAGCCAACATAAAGATATATGCACACACCTCTGCAGACTTTTTTTTACAGATTACTTTTACCTTTTAAGCCTATCTGTATGGCCCAAGCTGTATGAGGACAGAGCCCTGTACCAACTTCAGTGGGTGGCGTGCCAATGCAACAAAATGGAGAGGTAAAGCATGCAACATAAAGACCCTTGCACATCCTCTTGTGTAACAGTTCCTAGAAACTACAAGGTCTTTAAAACATTTTAAAAGAAAGTATAGACCAGTGCTATTAGCCAAGTAACAAATTCCCCATTCGCACCACGTTAGGCAAGAGAAGTCACACCACTACAGGCTGCACATATAACCCAGTAGCTTCAAGAGCCATTAAATCAGTCTCCTCTATGGTTAAAAAGGGGGCATTTGTCAATGCTGAATATGCCAAGATACATGAAGTGGGGGCTTAAACAAAAAGAACCCACCATAAAAAATCAGAAAAAAAAATTATATATAAATTATTAAAAAACCATCACACACATATGTACACACAACAGTTAACCAGAAGGGTTTTCATCACATATAAAAAGACCATATGTATGATTTACTCACTACTGAATGAATCCAAATAAACCCTTTAAAAAATTTTTTCCTGCCAAAAATTGGGGTTTTTTTAAAAGATCTTTAAAAAACAAGCACTTTCAATATTTGTAATTCCCTTTTTAATGATTTTAAAATTTTGTATTCTTTTAACAGCCCTTTAAAAAATAATGGGGGAAGGGTTGTCTGTTATTTTCATGATTTCTTTGGATTTATAACCCCTTACTTAAAACAAATCGGCATTGTTAAATTTATCTCCCTTTTTTTTGTGAAAAAAACCTGGGTAATTTCCCACTTCCCTTTTTTCGAATTTTCTTTTTAACCCAAACGGGAAATATAGGAAACCTTTGACCCCCCCTTGTCTGATTGCACAATTCACTTCCTTCACATCATAGTCAGTTCCGAAACAACAAGGCACACAAAGGGGTTGAACTTCAGCAAACCCCCCCCACCCCCCCCCCCCCCCCCCCCCCCCCCCCCCCCCCCCCCCCCCATCCCCCCCCCCCAACCCCCCCCCCCCCCCCCCCCCCCTTATGAAAAATTAATTTACTGCCGTTGCGTTGGGGGGGGGGAAAGAATAGTACAGAAAAAAGAAAAAAACACCCCCCTCATTAAACTTAAGGCTCACTAAAAAACAGGGTTGAAACTCTAATGAGAAAAACCTTTTAAGGATTACCAAAATTTAAAAAATATTTGCCAAATGCCAAATAAGAGAGAAATTTTTAAGGCTTTTTATTATTTTCTGCAAATCAAGTTTCCAACTTTTCTTAGTTTTGGTAGCTTTTGCCCTTAAACTGTAGATTGGAAAAAAATTTTGGGGATTTTTCTTCCCCAAGCTTCTCCTTTAGGGTGGGGAATTTTGGGCCCTTTCCTCCTGACAATTGGTGAACGGCAATTTTTGGGAGGTGCCTTGCTCCCCCTCCTTTTCGTTTTGCCCTTTAATTTTAATAGGATTGGATCGGGGCTTGTGATGGTCACTTCCAAACTTTGACTTGGTTATCCTTACGCCACTCTGTAACCAGATTAGAAGGCCCAAGCTTTAACTTTCTGGCTGATGTCTTGAGGTGTTGCTTCAGTATTGCCACAATCCTGTTTCCTCATGACGCCATCTTTGTGAAGTGCCCCCAGTTCCCCCGCGAAAAACAACCCCACAAATGATGCTGTCCCCCCCCTTTTTTCAAAATTGGGGATGGTGTTTTGAGGTTTCCCCAGCTTTTCCTTTTTTCTAAAAAGTAACAATGGTCTTTTTGGCCGAAACTTTCAATTATATTTTTGTCAAGCACAGGGACATGCCCAAAAAAAGTAGGTTTTTGTTCCTTGCATTTGCAAACATTAATTGGTTTTTTATATGTTTTCTTTTGGATAATGGCTTCTTCCCCGGCAGGGCCTTTCAGCCCTTTGTACGTACTGTTTCCGTGGGTAATGACCAACTAACCAGTTTGTCAGCATCTTCAAAGGTCTTTTGCTTTTGTTCTTTTGGTTGATAGCACGCGAACCAAAACACGTTTATCCTGGACTCAAACCCGTCTCCTTTCCCACGTATGATGGGGGGGACATTCCCATCTTGTTTGTTGTTCGTATAATTGTTTGAAATGAACGAGGCACCTTCAGGATTGGAAATTGCACTAAGGATGAACCAGACTTTTGCAAGTCCCCAGTTTCTTGGAAATTTTTTGGGGTGATTTCTTTAACTTTCCCATGATGTTAACACGAAGCAGTGGTTTTTTTTTGTGTGCTTTAAAATACATTTTACAGGGGTGTCCTAATCGATGTTGCCAATAAACAGACTTTACATATCATTGGGCTGTCCCCCAATTGTTTCACGGCAGGTAACCTAGTGATGTAAACTTTTTACTTTGCAAAAATAATAAAAATGCCTTTAAAAAAATTCTCTTTGCTCATTATTCTGCATTTGTAAATATAAAAATTTTGGTTCCCCAAAGATCTACAATGGGGAAGGTTTATTCTGATTTCATATCAAATAGCGAGGAAAACCTGTATATGTGTCTTTTTATATAGTGGATGTAAACTTCTGGTTTCAACTGTAGATGTTAAAATAAAAAAAATAAAAAAACAAGAATGGAAACGTTACCAATCTCTGAATCAACAAGATGAGCAAAGTCCTCAATAAATGGCAACAAAAAATTTTCCCAAGGTGGGTTGGAAAAAATTTGTTTTTTATTTCATCCCAACATCAAAATTGCAACGTTTCGCTCCACAAATGGCCATTTTCAGCCAATAACTTTTTTCCCAAGGGTCTTATCTACTTATCTACTGTCTGCCATTAAGGGTAAGCTCACATAAAATGCAGCACTATTTTTTCTGTCATAATGATGGATGCCAAGCTGAAAACCCAAGGGAGCCCACTGTCGTTAATGGGGCCCCGTCATGTAACTGATCCCGGCCCACCTCCCGGGTGTGGAGGCAGTGCCTATTTTTTTTTTCCACGCCCAAAATATTAATTTGTTGGTCCAGTTATTTTTATCCCCCTGCAAAAAGCAAGAGGAATTGGGTCCGGCCGTGCTTGCCCCAATCTTCAGTCACAATGAGGAGTGTAATTGATGCAGGACAGGCAAAGGTTGCCCCAGGGGAAAAAAATTCGCCCCCGGGGCAAACAGGTTCAAAAAAATTTTTCACCTGTTTTCAAAGGTAAAATTTCAACCATTAAAAAAAACTGCTGTGGCTGAGGAAATTCCTTTATCCCGACCTTGTTAGAATGTTCCCTGTTGTCACGCAGGAACTTTGTGGGTCTCTGATTTTTGTTCTGGAAATAGTTTTTCCCTCCATCAGATCCTGCATATAGCCTCACATTGGGGCCACATGAATAAAAAAATTAAGTCAAAATCCTTTTATTGCCCTAACAACCAATAAGGGCCCCTTATTTTCCCCGCTCTATATGTAATGAAAGGGGCCTCTGTTTGGTTGCTAGGGAAAAACAAATGAGTTTTAGCCTAGACCGTTTTCTACAGGGGCCCCCAAAAGTGAGGTCAGGTAGCAGGATCTGATGGGGTTATTTTTCCAGAAAAAATTTAAAGGGATCCACAAATGTTCCTGCATTTTTTGCATATTTACAATTTTTTTGTGTTCAAAGTCATGTCCAATAATATATTTTACACTGAAAAGAAAAATGTAACATTGTTTTGACTTGTGATTTCACCGATATCCCCACCTCCACTACAGCTTTGTACATGAGGTAGTAATTTTTTATAAGTCATTTACCTTCTTATCATAATGTGACTTGCAAGTATTTAGCTCTGCTTATTCTGCAATTCTTTCCTGTAACGATTATTACTGTTTTGCTCCTAAAAAAAAAATCTTAATTTTTTTATTTGTTATTTTTTTGGGGAAAAAATCCACCTTTGGGTTTTCAGCACTCCCTGAATCCTTCTGGGCTTGGATCATTCAAGCAATCTTGATAAAATTGATCCCGGGTCTCTTTCCACTTCCCAATTTGGTGCGACGGATTGGAAACAAATAGTTTTTTTCTTAAACTCTACCCACAAGTTTCAATAATCAAAACTTTGTTACCCTTTTGTTTGCGTGTTGTTCTACTAAATGCTTAAATTATTGTTATAAGGTGTAAACACCCTGATTTACCTTTTTTACTCAGTAAAGTTATCACTTAAACGGGCCCATGTATGAGGGACCGGGGTCAGGATCGGGGGGTTTTTGGGAAATTGAGGAGTCTGAGTCGGGGCTTTGTCTTGCCGACTCCACCCCCGGGGCCAAACCCTACAAGCCCCTGAATAAACCTCGTACAGAGTGATGGATGGGGTCAGCTTCATCAACCCAAATTGTACTTTGTTTTACTGTATACAAAATGCGTACTCCCTGCCCAATCAGGATCTTCTGCAGACACGTGTTGATCAGATTGGCAACTAACGGGCAGTTGTCGCGCCTCACGGTCTCTATTCCCTTGCAGTCCATCTTTTTAGGGGTGTTTATGGATGAAAGAAAAAAGGGCCCGGGGCATATCTCTTTTTGTTGATCAGCAGGTATGGAAAATATACCTACAATACAGAATTAATGTCACAGTTCAATTTCTGTAAAGAAAATTACAAGCAATACATACAAAGCAGACCCCTTGGGGTGCATAGATTAAGGCAACCAAAATTCTGCCGCAATTTACGGAAAAACTATATCATACATGTAATACACTACATTTATTATGTGTTTTAGACAGTTTCTAGACACTTCTGCATCCAGTCCAACAAAAGGGCCGCAGTCACTTTAAAAGAGAAGGCTGTGAATACATGGTGAAAAGGGCGTGATCAAGAGCACGACGCTAGAAGCCCAAAAATTTGCAAAATTTGGCTACCGGGACGGAATGGGAGCGTCACGGAGGCGAGAATACTTCTTTGTTAATCATACCCCATTGCCCAACAAGTTCTAAATCCCGACAACCCTTTTTTAAATCTCTAGCTCTGGGGCAAGTTTAAATAGATTCTCCGCTTTGGTCCTCGGGCCCTCAAACTTAGCGTAAACTGGGGAAAACTATCAGAAGGGTATTTTCCCAACGGCGTATTTGGGGCCCCATATTTGGGGCCCAAAATTTGGGCGAAATACAGGGGAAGTACGGAGCACAAATATGGTAATTCATAGCTCTCACTGAGAGCTACGATTACCTGCCATTTTCCCCGACATGTCACTTCTTCCCTGTGCTTAGGCTATGCACACGATGTAATTTCGGCCCCCCTTTTGCACTCTAATACGACAGAGGGCCCCCGAAATTACATAATCCGTGCTCTCGGGAAACTAGGATTACGCCTCCCCCCAAAGATCGTATTGTACGAGCGGGGAGATAAGTGACATGTCAATTACTTGCAGCGAATACGCGCCGCGAGTAATGCATGTCTATGGGGCCGGCAGGTTGGCGGCCCCTCCCCCCCGTCCCACGGTGATCGGCGACAGCGCAAACCCCGAACCCCCCATAATTACGACATGTGAACTCGTTTTAAAATCCCAAAGAAAGCGAATGTGTATGGGGGCCGGCACAGAGTGTTTTAGAAGTGCGCGCAGGCCAACACGTACTTCTAAAACACCTGGCGTATTGCGGCGTGTACAGAACGCGACGCAATATACCGTGTGAACATTTTCTAAGTGTTCAGTTTCTTAGTATCCCCACAGGGGATGCGAGCTTCCAGTGCCCTTCACATTAATTGGTTTTCTGCAGAATGCAGGATGGGACAAGACTGCAGAGTGAGAGACCCTATTTTAGTCAAACCTCCACTTTAACAAGAGAAGAGGATCCTAGACATGACGGGTCCCCGGCTTTAATTATTTCACACGACGTACTTCGAGGCAAAATACATCCAAAACAACGTTCAAGTACGCTTCTCATAGACTGTGATGTAAAATAAGCAGCATCATTCAGATGACGCGGATTTTACCATCATATGTCTCTGTGAGCCAGAAAAGAATTGACATGTCAATTCTGCCAGGCGTATCGTAAAAATTTTTTTTTTTGGAGTTATTTTCCTACTCTGCCCATTGTGTCGTTCTTTTTGAAAAAAAACACTTAAAAGAGGAAAATTTTAACAGCACATCGAGCGTGTTTTGCGGCACAATACGTCAAGTGCACTCTCCCTTAATTAAAAAAAAATAAAAAAAGTTTATTTATTTTGGGGAAAAATAGTTAAACGTAACAAAAACTAGAAACATTAGGCAAAAAAAATAGACTGCACAATTGTGTGGGATTTTTTTTTCCACATTTCCACTCTCACAAAAATTTTTCGGGGGGCTTTCCAGAGATTTAAATGGGAAGACAAAGGGATGGGTTCATAGGTTGCGTTTTATAGCTGAAAGGCATACGTTTAACCACAACAAAAACGGATTTTAAATGCCTTAAAGGGGGTTGCTCACTAAAGGATTGCTTTTTATTTAAAGATCTTGTAAAAACAAGTCACTTTGCAATATTGTCCATTACAGTGTCCTATCTATTTGAGATACCCCCTCTTGTAGAGCTGCACACTGCTCGGGTCGCTTAACTACAACCTGTTTGATCTCTCATGATAGGCTGCCAGCACGGTCTATCTACGACCGGCTTTTACTGAAGCCTATCATACCATAAAACACCCCTAATTTTAAAATAAAACCAAGAAAACGGGACTGAGGTAAGATGATCGATGTGTGAGAAAACCCCCTTTAAGGGCTTGTTCACACGGCATTTTTGGATCAGATTTTGGATCCGTTTTGGATCCTAAAATCGCAGCGTCGATTGGATCCAAAACGGATCTAAGAATCAAGAATTGACATGTAAATTCTTGAACGGATCCAAAAGACCGGGTAAAAACCTCATCAAACGCCATACGTGTACGATACATTGCGAGCAGTGTAAAATCACCCTGTTTTATTAGATAGAGTTTGGGTTCGTCTAGGCGGACCCAAACACGCATCTAAGGACATATGTTCATACGGACCCAACACACCGTTTGAACATACCCTAACCGGGGAACACAGATGAAATTGGGGTTAATTAAAAAACACATGGAGTTTTTTGGGTTTTTTTTTATCTTTACTGCTGCACGCACAAAAAGTGCATTAAAAAAAAATGCAACATGTGAACCCAGTCTCAAAAATACAAGTCACCCCTGCAAAAAAAAAAAAAAAAAAAGGCCCTCCTACAGCTATATGGACAGAAGAAAAAATTACGGCTCCTGGAAGACAAAGACTGGGAAAGAAAAAATTTGAAAAGCAGAGTGTCACTACTGTACTAAGTGTAAAATATAATTTTTTAATAACATAACACAAAAAAAAATTAAATGATGGTACCATGGCCAAAGTGACTAAAAAGGGTTTAAAGGGGTTGTCTCATCTAGCCGTTTTCACTCTTCACAGCCTCCTAAGACATCCACTTCCTGTTCAGGCTGCGGGAGGGTCTACAGCATTGACTGACACTTTGGCTCTGCTAGCTCCAATTCCTAGCTGTTATAGGGACATTACTGATGGAGGGGTTTTGAAAAACAATGACACTGTAGAAGCAGGATGTCTTTCTATAAATGTAAGATAGCTGAGCGGTATTTGTCAAGAGAGGGGACTTCTAGTGAGATTGAAAAATGTCCATGCTGTCAAGAAAAATTTGTAGCTGCTAAAATGACTTACTTTGATGAAAATTAAAAAAATGTGCTCGCGACTTGACAGGATGTACAGGGCTGCCCTGGGTCAGAATTTAAAGGCCCTCGTTACACGGCTTATTTGGGAGGGATTGGCGCCGTACCCGGCCGGATTTGGCTTCAGTACGGGCCCCAAATCCGCCCCTTGTCATTACGGTAACCCACTGCTCTATAAAAACGGGGGTTTTCCCCGTCCTCCTTCCCGCTGGGGGAAATCCGCCGCGGGGGGAGAAAGTGACCTGCACATTATTTCGGCGGGGGACCCCGGGGGAGCGCCCCCCCGCGCTCCGTCCCCGCCCCCGTCCCTTATTCCGGGGGATTTGTGAGCTAAATTCGCTCACAAACCCGTGGGAATAACCTGTGAACAGGGCCTAAGGGTATTTCCCCACGGCTTTTTTTTGGGGGCACATTTTCCCACGTTTTGTGTTTTAATTGCGCAAATGCCCCCCCGAAATTTACGCAATCCATATTTAAAAAAGGAAACTATGGATTACCCCTCGTCTCCCCCCCCCTCCCCTCCGCGCGTAAAAGCATCGTATTGTAGCCGGGGAAAAAAGTACATCAATTATTGCGCAGATTAGGCCCGGAGAAAATGCATGTCTATGGGGCCGGCAGGATAAAAGTTTTTCTCAGTAGGAATAAAAGAATTGGAGAGTATGAAGTCCTTTCCTGCTGTTATGCTATAATGCATTTGTGAGTGTTACCTGGATAGGACACTATTGAAATAATGCTGAAATTTGAAAAAGCCTAAAGCCGGATCTCTGCAAGTGAACGGGCTTTTTTTCATGAAAGCTAAAAACTTGGAGTCAGTGGGGGAAAAAAAAGTGTTTGTCAGCCACCCAATTTAAATGTCACCTCAACTTGAGAGACCAAAAAAGAGAAAAAAAAATCCAAAAAATACATTTTCCATTTGGAAAGAATTTTTTTTGCAAATTTGGTGGAAAGAAGAATTTGGTCCCTACAAAAAGCAAGATTTTTGGCTCTCACAGACCCGTAACTTTTTCCCCTGTCCTCCACTCATTCCTTAGTTAGGCTCCCGTTTAATTTTCAAATAAAAGACACCTGCCACAACCTAACAGTACATCCAAACACACTTTTGGGGAAGACCAAAGAGCTGTCGAAGGACACCAGAAACAAAATTTTAGCCCTGCACCAGTGGGAAGACTGAATTTTGAATAGGCAAACAGCTTGGTGAGAAAAATCAACTGGGGAAATAATTGAAATGGAAGACAACAAGACCCTGATAATTCCCCCCCATTGGGGCTCCACCAAAAATCCACCCCGTGATCAAAAAAGATCACAAGAACGGTTTAGCAAAAAAACCCAAACCCCAGGGAAAGGGCCTAGTGAAGACTGCGAAGCGGGGCCAAAGTAACAAAGGCACCCTCAGTAACACACACCCGCCCGGGACTCAGATCCGCGTGCCAGACGTGTCCCCCCCGCTTAACCAGTACATGGCCGGGCCCCTCGATTTTGAGAGAGGGTTTGGTGATCAAAAAGATTGGAGAATGTCACTGGTCGATGAAACAAAGTAAACTGTTTGGTAGAAACAAACTCGTCGTGTTTGGGGGAGGAGAATGCTAGTTGCATCCAAAGAAAACCCATACCCCAGTGAACATGGGGGGGCAAATCTGCTTTGGGGGTGTTTTTCTGCAAAGGGACCAGGACGATGATCCCTGTACATGAAAGAATTTTAAAGGGGCATGTATCGTGAGATTTTTAGTGCAAACCTCTTTCCTCGCAAGGGCGTTGAAAATGAAATGTGGCGGGTCTTTAGCATGACAAATGCCTAGCACACCGCCCAGGGGAACGGAGGAGTGGCTTTATAAAAGCATTTTTAAGGGCCTGGAGTGGGCCCAGCCAGTCTCCAGATCTCAACCCCCTAGAAAACCTTTTTAGGGAGTTGAAAGTCCATGTTCCCAGAGACATCCCCAAAACGTCACTGCTCTGAGGGGTCTGATGGAGGGAAAGGGCCAACAACCAGAACAGTGGTTTTCCCCTTTTGAAGATTGAGTGAACTTTTGTTATTTTACCAAAAAAATTATTTTCCCCATAATTTTTCAATAAATTCTTTCCAAAACGACAAAGTGATTTTCTGGATTTGTTTTCTCTTTTAGTCTCTAAGTTAGGTTGACCTATATGTCAATTACAGGGCCCCTCTATTTTTAAGTGGGAGAACTTCCCAAATTTTTGGCGACTAAAAAAATTTCTTTCGAAACAACCAACCATTGGCAATGAATTAGTTAAAAGAATTCCTCTTTACTAGTATCAAACTTGTAAAAACTTTACAGAGCCATGACAGGCTTACTAATTCATTGCCAATGGTTGTTTGTTTTGCAAGTACTGAAGGAGTGGGGACTCCTTGATTGGCTTTGGTGCTTGCACGCTAAAAGAAGGGAAGGTCATATATAAAATTAAATACTTTTTTTCCCCACTGTATATTCAATGTGCAATACAATATAGGTGATGACGTTTTATTGAAGAGTTGTGATTATTCCTTATCAGGCGGTGATTTGTTATGTTAAAGTTGGCCATTTATACAGGTGGGGACCTGTTTGTCACGGCCGATGCATATTCATTTTACTGAGGTGCAGCATTGAGATAAAATTATTGCCCCAGTCAGACATTTCAGGTGCAAAAGGTAAAGGCAATATCACAGAAGAAAAATCCCCTCGCCATACCATAGCATTGTAAATGGGTCATACAATACACATTAACACATGCAAAAATTTCAAATTCACAACCAGTGCAATTGGTACCAGGGTTATTACGCACCGACCGTTAATCCACTACTTGATATCACTCAGAAGTGACATCCTCATCCAAGGCTCATACATCCTTGTGTACTTTTTTGGCACCTTTCGGAGTTCTATTTTCCCACTGATGAAGCATCATATGTGGAAACGTGTTTGGTAAGGGTATTTGTAGGTTTTTAGAGAGTTGCTAAGCTGGGTTCCTTTCGGGGGGGTTATCCCCAAAACTAATTTAGGAATTATATAGGGTTAGTTTATTCTACCCTTTTCCATCCTTATTTCCCTACTATGCAATATTTACTTCCGAGTGATATCAGGTAGTGGGGTAATTCCACTATGCTACAAGAAAAGGGTTGGTGAGGAATATTCCTGGTACAGTTTCACTGGTTATAGTGAACTACATATATGCATGTGGTCCAATTATTGTTTTTGACCCATTACAAAGCATTTACCGTGCCACTCCCCCTACCGGGGTTTTTTGATGGCGGTTTTTCAGACCGCTGGCGGCCCGAAAAACATTGTGTTTGTTCATTCTCCCCGGTTTTAGACAGAATTGAACAAATGAATGCGAAGGGGGGGGCTTTTTTCCCCCTCACCCAATAAAAAAAAAAAGATTTTATTTGGGGAGAATTTTATGGGGCATTTTGTTCGTCCTTTTTTGATATTCCCCCCATAAATTCTACTTTTTTAGTGACATTGTTGCAAAAGATAAGGGGGGCGTCCCCCGCACAGGGGCAAATACCGGTCGGTTTATCCGACCGGTTTTTGTCCTGTTTTTGTGCCCTGCACCTCGCGGGGAGGACAGCTTTTCTCCGTGTGAGCGGGGAAAAGCCCCCCCCTCTTCAAATTTACTTGTTCCTATCTGTCCAAAAACCGGGCGGGAAAAAAAGAACAAAAAACAATTTTTTTAGGGCCGCCCGGGGGGTCTGAAAAACCGCCAGTCGGAAAACCCATGCAGTGGGGACTGCTGCACGGGTTTTCCATAGAGGCCCATGTAAAAATTTGTGGCCGTTTTTTCAGACGGTTTTCAAAACCGCAAACCCTTGGGAAAACCGGTGCAAACCTTTCCGTGGGGCAAGGGCCAAAGGTAACAGCACACTACAGAAAACAAAGCTCATACAGTGGAAACCAATGGACAAATAAAACCCACATCTAACAAACCCATCAAAGGGTGAAAAGAGGAAACCCATCACAGTTACAACATTGTACCTTTTCAAACTCAACTTTAAAGGGGGGGGTGAAAAGACGGAAACCATTCGGCCCTTCTTTTCCTTCCCATGGCTTCAGAAACTGTTAACCCCAAATTTGCCTCACAAGTCTTGTCACCATAAAATAACTGTAAAACAAGTACCGTTAATGGTGTCGTCTGCATCCCGGAAGCGTGTGGATAATTAAAGCCACCACCTTGGCTCTTTCCTGTATCCCCTGGGCAAGGTGTACTTGACTCTCCGTTTTTTTGGTTTTTTTTTTCATGTCTGCCAAATCCTGTGACACTCTAGAAAAAAAAATAAAAAGACAGAGAATTAACTTTATTGTATACTCCAAAACCCCAAAAGTGCAAGTTTTGAATTGGGTTTCAAGTATTAATTTTTATAACTGGGGCCGTTAAAAAAAAAAAAAACGATTATTAATTCTATGATAGTCATGAAATTCTTTGTCTGCCAACGACTCACATTTCACGGTAGTGCAAACAATACGGTATTGATGCGTCTACTAAAGGTTGGTCCAAGAAAAATCAGTGGGAACCTCCTGTACTTGCATTGACCACATCAACTAAATGGTGGGTCAGAGAGGGAAGTCAATGGGGGAAATGCCTGCAGCCACATATGTCCCTGCATGGTTTTTTGTCCCCCCAAATTTTTGAGGGGTTTAAGGGAAGAACAAAATCAGATAAGGAAGAACTCCCAAAACCCTCCCTGGAGTGACAATGGATCCAAAGAAGGGGCCACAAACTGACACTTTGTGCACAACAGAAAATGAAAAGGGGCCTGTCGAAGTCCCCCGCTTTTGGCAAGTTTGGAAGAATACCTCCCAACATTTCTACCAGGAAAAAGCCTCTTGCATTTAAGGAAGTCTGCAGCCAAATGTCATCCAGGTATGTTAACCACTGTCCAAAATTGAACTTGCTCTTCTTCCAAACACAGGACAAGGGAAGATTCCCTCATGCCCAGAAGGCCCTCGGTGCATCCTTTGTTGTAGATCGGAATCTACTATAGAATTCATTAGTTATAATCCTTGCAGGGTATATGGAATTGGAGACCCCGCGTGAGCGGCCAGGAGGGCTTTGCTAAAGAAAAAAGGTATGTATTTATACACACTGCACCAGAGAAATAGAAAATAGGGCCCTCACCTGGTGTCCCCCGAGTTTTTTATAATATATATCCCAACAAAAGAACTCACTACTGTACATATACACACACATACATATATACATGCACACAGATGTGACTGTTGGAAGATCCAAACAATTTCTAGGTACGTTACTTGTAAAACGTCCACATTAGTGGGTGCTGCAGTGATTGGGGTCAGTAGCGCCTCTTTACATTTCAGTCGGTACTACATTCCTGTATGCCTTACATGTAAGTGAGGTGTATGCATGATTGGTGGTTAATAGGCTTCTCTACAGTCGGCGGTACTAATGTCCTTTACTGCTCTTAATGTAAAATTTTGTGAGGTGCATGCAAAATGATTTTGGGGGTTAGTAGCTCCTCTTACAGACAGTGCAGTATTACATTCCCCCTACTGCCTTAAATATATTAGTGAGGGGCAGAGTGATTTGGGGGTCTAAGCGCCTTCGACATGAGGGACTAATGTCCTGTAATGCTCTTTCATGTATAAGTCAGGTGTATGCAGTGATTGGGGTCTATAGGCCTCTCTACAGTTCAGTGCGATACTACATGTCCTGTATGCTCTTTCATGTATAAGTCAGGGTTGCAAAGATTGGGGGTTCTACTATGCCTCTCTTGTAAGTGCGGCCCACAGCCCCTGTACTGCTCTATATGTATTAGTGGGTGATGCAGGTTTGGGCGGTCTATAGAAACTTTAAAACATATACTAAAAGGGAACACATTTCCGAAACTCTTTCAGTATCAGGGGTTTGCATGATTGGTGGTTTATAGCCCCTTCTACAGTACAGTGCGGTACTACATGTCTTGTACGGCCTTAAGTATCAGTAGGTGATCAGTGATTGGTGGCTATAGCACGAAGAATCACAAAACACGTGGGAGGCAAAAACAACCCATGGGTGGGACCAGAGTGTTTAAAAAAACCGGGCCCTATAAACCTAAATACCCACCTAACTGAGAGGAACAGGATAATCCCCCAAAGGGCTTCCTGTCCGCAAGCCTTCCCCTAATTCAAAAACCCCCTGTTAATTCCTCATGGTCCCGTCCCAACAGTTTCAATCACCCATGCATCACGGGGACAGTCGGAAAGATAAAATTGGCCCAATATCTGGGTATAGTAACAAAAAACGGCGTAAAATGCGAGGTACAAGAATTAGGGGGAATAAATACCCGATGGGGAATACTATCAGAACAACTAATATGCCGTGTTTACATAACAAAAGAGGACCTACCTTACCCTTTATCTGCATAATGCCACCTTGTATATTTAGGCAATATAAATCAGCAAGACCACCAGTATTACGAGTTTCAGAACTGTAAGTCATCTCCCGCGCCCTGTAAGGGCATGACAAACACGCGTTGTCTGTTTGTGTATATGCTTTGTCATGCCCCTTACAGGGCGGGAGATGACTTACAGTTCTGAAACTTCATACCTGAGTAGGTCTTCTGAATTCTTTTGTTTTTTTTTTGACTTTTTGATGATGTCAACACGCATGGTAAATGTTGTCTCCTGCATCAGTAATTACCTATCAGGAGGTGATTTACTAAACCCTCTAATTCTTATGTGCCTCCATTATTGCAGGCCGTTTATTTGTTACTATCCCCCAGATCATACTTGGTCCAATATTATCTTTCCAGACTGTCCCCTTAAGAATGACTGGATGGATCTGGAAAACATGTTTGGACGGGAGCCGCTTAGGAATAACAGGGTGTTTTTGAATAGGGTAAGGCTGCGCGGACAGGAACTCCCCATTATCAGGGGTCGATTATCCTGTATCACTCTCAGTTAGTTAGGTGTATTTTAGCTTTATAGGGCCCAGTTTTGGTATAAAAAAAGAATATACTCTGGTACCCACCCATGTGGTTGTTGTTTGCCTCCTCACATGTGTTTTTGTGAGTTCTTCGAGATATTAAATGTAATGTAAAATATCATGTATCAAAAAGTTATTTTTCAAGTGCGACGCCGTATTTTGTCCTCTATAAATTGTCTTCTATAAATGCGGTCAAGCAGGTTTTGTACTATTGGTAGGGAACGTACTAGGTACATTTGTTCTTTGGTCCTAGTTTTCACCTCTCCTCAGTATAATGAGATGTAATCACAGCTACATGTCCTGTAACTGCTCTTACATGTATTAGTGAGCATGTACGGGGTGCAAGCAGTGATGGTGTCCTAGTACAACCTTTAAACAGATATTAGTGTGTGGAACAAACATGTCCAAGTACTTACTTTTCAATGTATTCAGTGAGTCTGAGCAATGCAGTGATTGGTGGTCTAGTAGTTCCTCTCTACAGTACAGTGCATTTATGTGTTATATTTATAAAACCCAATTAATTCATTGGACTAGTGCCGTATTATATATGTAAAATTAAGAAAATTATGAAATTGGTCCATTCCCGAATTGCCTTCACCTTTGCCCACCTTCCCAAGACTTCCCCACTATTCAATCTGCTTCTTCCTTTAATGTTTCCTAGCAGACATTTTGCAGAACTGGTCAAAATCTTGACATAGCCGGAAACCACCACTGGAAGATGAAGACCTCAACGTCGCTCGAAAGGCAGCAGCATTATCCTTGTGACTGTGGATAATACGGTTATTGTCATTTACAGACACAAGAGACTTGCAGGAAAAAAAGAGCAGGAAGATCACATTGACAAAACCAAAAGTAAATGGTCTGAACACAGCTCATGTATAAGATGAAGACAAATACTCATATCAAACTCCAAGGGATACTCTCCTAATCTAGCAACGGGAAGATTTCAGGATTAGCAAGACCTGTGCAGTTCCTGTTTTAACACACACACTGCAGTAATGGCAATGCATAGGACAGATAAGCCGCTCTACACAACCCCCTCAAAGGCTCGAAATGTGGAAAGACCTTTGCTGCAACTTCTCCCTCCCTTTCTCCCCCGGAAGGATATTTGTTCAGCGTCTGGCTTTGCTCTCCAGTTTTGTAACATTGGTTTCAGACTCTCCACAGATCAGCGAACGAAAGAAAGAGCGCTTGTGGGGGGCAAAGCAAAATGTCTGCAGTGCACAGAACGGCAAAGCCTGCCTATTCCGAACCGGAGTGGGGACAATACAGAGCGGATTATAGAGAAACGGATTTCCCAGACCCCTCGGGTTTTTCTTCTAAATGTTCCTCCTAAATCTATGCCTAGAAAGGCTTCCAAACTAGGGTTTTTTTTTGAGCAAAGTTTGATTACACCGAGTCTGAATGACTTCCATGCAAGGATAATTAAGCTATACATATGGAACAGATTACTGCTTATTTACAAAATAATACTGACATTTTGGTGATTTGGGTCCAATTGGATTCCTACTGGATCCCCTTAAAGTCTTATTAATCTTTAAATTATTTTTTTTTTTTTTTAAATTTTTCCTCTTTTTCCCCACATTTTCTCGTTTATCTTGACGTTTGTCTAGTTTGAATTGATCCAGACTATACAGGCACACGACCTCGTACTTACACCGGTCTACTTACATCTGTCCTCTAGTTACCAAAAGAATGACTTACGGGTCGTGTTGGCACTTTGTAGTTCACGATGTTCCTCAGCAATAGAATCCGTGGAACAACAAGTTCCAGCCAAGCCACAGCCGCACATGAGTGAGAGCGGCTTATAATCTTTAAATGTGATTATTATTATATTTTAATTTTCCTCTTTTCCTCCACATTTTACCTCTCGTTATCTTGTGATGCGTTTGTCTAGTTGATTTGTTTCTACTATACAGGCAGTCCTCGACTTAACCGTTCTTACATCTGTCCCCCAGTTACAAACGGAGACTGATGGGGTGTGCTGGCACTTGTAGTTCCATGTTCCTCAGCCATATAGCACCATGGAAACAACAAGTCCAGCATTCCACAGCCGCACACGAGGTGAAAATGTAGGTGACACTCTTCTTAACCAGCAGGAGGCACAGACACAAAAACAAACGTAAAAACTGTTCCCTAAATATCCAAAAAGAGTTACCATTTAATAAATATACCTGTTCTAGACTCAGCACAAATTCAGACTTAAAGAACAACCCTGCAGACTCCCTATCCGTTCGTGAACCTCGGGTACTGCCTGTTATATGGATATGTGGTTATTTGTAAGATTTGCTGATCTTTCCAAGTGGTCATTATAGAAAGATATTGTCCCCCCTTGAGGATCAATCCCTTTTGTCACTTGTATATTCACGTGTGCTTTTTTCTGTGTGTACTTTCTATAGTATTAATTAGAACCAAAAAAGTCTGATTGGCATGGCTGTGATGGCTGGCATTCCTCTTCTGTGAATTGTAAGGCCTGCGGGCAGAATACAACCAACTACATCCTCTTATGTGGCCTGTGAAAACTTAAAGGGAATGTGTCATCAAAAAATGACTTGTTGTGTAACTCATGTTTTTATTTTCAAGAATTTTGTCACACACACACACTTTTTTTTTAAAAAAACCCCCTTTCTAAAAGTTTTATAAAATTCTTACGTCCTTCGGATTTCACCATGTCTATACTTTATTCACAGTCCTAATACATCGGCAGTATATCCGGGACTGTACAAAGTATGTCAGATTAGTCTCCATCTACATCGAGGTTCTACATAAACATAGAAAGGGATTCTTTACAGTAAGAGGCAGCAAGACAGTGGAACTCTCTGCCAGAGAAATTGTCATGTGTTGGAATTCACAAACAGAGATCAAATATGGATACACTTTCCTAGACATGTAATTAATATAAAATGTTAAAGTGACCAGCATGAATTCTGGAGAAGGGTCTGGATACATTTCTAAGATGTATGATAAATAAAGGTTATAGTGACTGCGGATTCTGAGAGAAGGTTCTGTCGATACACTTCTAGATATAAAATATAACAAGTTATAGTGACTGAATTCTGGCGAGAAGCGACTGAAACATTTCTAGATGTAAAAAATATAACAAGTTATAAGTGACCCATCCGGGAATTCTGGAGAATGGGGTCTTGAGACATTTCTAGATGTACAATAAAAGAAAAAGTTATAGTGACCGGGGATTCTGGAGAAGGGACTCTGGATACATTTCTAGATGTAATAATATAACAATTAGAGTGACCCTGGTATTCAGGATAAGGGCGTCTGGATACATTTCTAGATTTTAAGAATTATAACAGGTTATATTGAGCTCAGTAAACAGGATGAAGGTTCTGAGACATTCTAGATGTAATAATATAACAAGTTATAGTTGACCTGGTAATTCTGGAGAATGGGTCGTGGATACATTTCTCTAGATGTAATAATAGAACAAATTATAGTGACACGTGTTATTCTGGAGAAGGGTCAGGAGACATTTCACAGATTAATAATTAACCAGGCGTTAGAGTGACCAAGATTCTGGAGAAGGGTCTGGGAGACATTCCAGAAGAAGTAATAATATAACAAGTTATCCCCCCCGTGACCAGATTCTGGAGAATGGTCCTGATACATTTACTAAGAAGATTTTAATATTACAAGTTATAGTGAACCAGTGAATACTGTAGAAGGGTCTGGATACATTTCAAGATCGTAATAATCATAAACAAGTTATAGGACCGGAGGATATCTGAGAAGGGTCTGGATACATTTCTAGATGTAAAATATAAATAGGTTTAGTGACCGAGGGATTCTGGGAAGGGTCCTGAATCACATTTCTAGATAGTAATAATAGAACAAGTCACACCACACACACACACACGATTCATGGAAGAAGGGTCTGGATACATTTCTAAGAATGATAAAAAATATAACAAGTTTCTAGTGACCAGCGATACTGGAGAAGTGTCTGGATACATTTCAAGATGTAATACTATAACATAGTTCTAGTGACCAGGATTCTGGAGACACACGTGGGTCTGATACATTTCTAAGATGTAATAACTAGAAAAAGTTAAAGAGGACCAGGAATCTGGAGAAGGGTCGCCTGGATACATTTCCTAGATGTAATAATATAACAAGGTTATAGTGAACCCCGGGATTCTGGAAGAAAGGGATCCCTTGAGACATTTCTAGATGTGTTCAGATATAATAACAGGTTTAATTTATAAGTGACCAGGATTCTGGAGAAGTGTCTTGGAGACATTTCTAGAGTGTAAAAATATAACAAGTTTATAGTGACCGTAGATTCCTGGAGTAGGGGACTGGAATACATGTTCTAGATTGTAATAATATAACAAGTTTACTAGTGACCCGGGAGTTCCTGGAGAAGGGTCAGGAACATTTTCTAGATAGAATAAATAATCAATTTATAGAGGACCGGTGGGATTCTGGAGAATGGGTCTGGAGACATTTCTAAAGAAGTCATAAATATAACAAGTTATAGTTGACCGTATTCTGGAGATGGGACTGGATAATAGACTAGATGTAATAATAAAGACAAGTTATAGAGTGGACCGGATTCTGGAGAGAAGGGTCTGGAAACATTTCTAGATGTAATAAATATAAAAGGTTCTAGTGACCAACCACCCACACCCCCGGGGATTGCTGGAGAAGGGTCTGGATACATTTTCTAGATGTAATCATAGAACAAGTTATAGTTACCAGATTCTGGTGAGACATGCGTTTCTGCGAGATAATTTCTAGAGCGTAAAATATAACAATTATAGTTGACCAGGATTCTGGAGAGGGACTGGATACAATTTTCCTAATTAATAAGTATAACAAGTTCTTATAAGAGACCAGCCCAGGATTCTGGAGAAGGGACCTGGTATTAATTCAAATCTAGATGTAAAAAGTAACAAGTTATAGTGGACCCCCAGCAAGGATTCTGAGGAGGAAAGGTCTGGATACATGTTCTTTCTAGATGTAAATGATGTAAACCAGTTATATGACCATGTCTAACATATTGACCCAGGATTTCTGGAGAAAAGGGTCTGGTACATTTCTAGAAGTAATAATAGAAACAGATTTTCTAGTGACCCAGGTAACCTTCTGTAGAGGGTCTGGATAACATTACTCGGATTTTAATAATAAAAACACGAACAAAGGTAGCGTGACCTGCCCCGCGCCTCCTCCTCAGTGATTACTAGATACGGGTCTGGATACATTTCTAGAAGTAAAAAATTATCAATTATATGTTACCCAGAGATATCACTGTTAGAAGTGACTGGAATACATTAATCTATAATTTACAAAATGATAAACGAACATTAATTAGTAGACCGAGGATGTTCTGTAGAAGGGTACTAGGGAGATTACATATCTATATGTAAAAATATATACAAAATATATCTATTGACCGGAACCGAGATTCCTAGGAGACGGGGTCATGAATGCCTATATTCTTAGCATGTATAAATATACACAATGTACATATTAAATGTGAGACGGACGCTCTAAGAAAGGTCTTATATGCCCCCATGCTACTGAGCTAGGACCCTTATACATTTCTTCGACCAAGTGTCCTCCTTACTCCACCTCATTGTTATAAGGCAGAAGACATATGGGAGCAGGTTTTTTAGTGCACATCTAGTTCCGGACCCAATTACCCTCTTGCTCTTATGCATCGATCTTAACTCTGGACCAACTAACATAATATAATTTGTGCGAGACGTAATCCATTTATTTACATTACAACATGTCAAAATAGGCATCGACTCCGACTTTGGCGACCACAGCCCTGTGACAGTGGTTCACAAAGAATTAAAAAACGCAGTGGGTTCTGCGGACGATTAACACAATCACACAAATGGGGTCCCACACCCAATGAGTTCAGGCACGCAAGGGTCACTACTCACGGGGCACCACACTTTGGCCTTTCAATCACCTCAAACTTCATGACCTCTATTTGAGGTCTGGGCCATAATATCAGTCCAGCATATACAACACAAGCCCTCTGACAGTACACACTCAGAACGAAACCTCTGTGTGCAAATATGTACCAATCTTTCCTTTCTACCGTTAAATGTCCCATAACAAAGCCACCAAATATCAAATAACCACACAAGATCTAGCCAAAAATGTGATAGACCCCCACATCAATGATAATGGGTAAGCGAGATTCACAAGGAAGCCCAACTAACCCATCCGTATTGTAGGGTGTTGAGACAACATAATAAAAGCACAAACCACAAGGAGAAACTTACACCGGTGCAGAAGGTAAGCTCCATAGGATCTCACCAGGCATACCATGTGCTTATGTAAGCATGACCGTTTTGTATTGTTTTTTTTTTTTAAAACCATCAACAACTTTATATATACGGAAAAATGGTTATGCCAAACTTGCTTGAAGAGTATGTAAATTACAAAGTGCCAACAGTTTTGTTTTCCCCCGCTCATGTGAATAAAACTATTGATATATGAATGGCCATAAACTTAACTCCTCTCCAAATGTTAGTCCCCCCCCATCTCACACCACTCAAATCTCTGAAGCACTGGGGGAGCGGAAGATCTAGAAGTGAAATCCCATAAGACAACAAAAACAATAAGTGGAGAGACCATAACTGCCTGTTCTATCAATGAAAATGAACAGATGGAGGGCGTGTAGGGCAAGATGGCAGTTTAAGGGGTTCTCCACGACTTGATAAAGGGAGGGAAGGAAATCTGTGCTGAGCACATTATTTGCTCACTCTCTTTCACAGTCTACTCTACTTATCTGCTCCAATAGCCCTTTAACAACCGCCAATAGGTCATTTATATGATGGACTTTCTCTTCAGATCAATCGTATATGTAGTGTCCTATAATAGGGTCCACGCTGACGGGGTGGCAGTACATGCGTGCTGTGCAGGAATGATACCCTTAGATTTTGCGATGTCTCAAAACCCTCGAGGGAAAATAAGGAACCCTGGTTACTTCCCTCTAGATTATATCAAACCAATCGTAATTCATCTGCCTAAAAGAAAGCTTTTTTTTCCAAACAATTTTATGAATATGGGGAAAACATGGTAGATTGCTTGCTGTAATTGCCAAAGGCTCTTCGGAACCACTGATAATTGCGGCAATTCATACTCCCACTGGAGTACTGTCTTCAGACCCTCAAGAGATCCTTGACGCTTTCCGGCGATATCGCCAATCCCTTTATGGCCAGGCAACACTTTCATATCCGCTGCCAAACATTGTGCGAATATTTAGATTAAATTCCCCTGCCTTTGATCTATTGTCTCTTTCCAACCATCTAAGTCTCAGGTAGTGATGGACTCCCAATTAAATTTCTCACAACGTACGCAGAACAATTGGTTCCTCAATTATTAGGGCACGTTCCCACGGCAGTGGACAAATACCGGCCGTTTTTCCAATCCGCCGCTGATTAGTAGTGATCAGCCGCTCCCCCCACCCATTGAGATCGTTCCTATTCCATCCGGAACCGAAAGGAAGAATGAACATGTTCAATGTCTTTTGCCGCCGGTCCCGCCTGGCGGCAAAACCGCCCGGGCGTAAAAACCCGTGCAGTGGGGACTGCTGCACGGGGTATTTCCATAGGAGCACAATTGTGCTCATTTCGTCTGTTTTTCAGTGTGTGTGTCTGAAAGACCGCAAAACCGGCTGAAAAAACCGGCCGAAAACCCTGCCCGTGGGACATGGCCTTAGGAGGGTCTTCTCTGAACGCTGGATCAGTCTCAGTCTTTGCCTGAAACCATGCGGGAAGCCATTATTGTAGTACTGCCTAAACCTGGCAAAGACCCTACATAATGTTATCTCGTACCGTCCAATTCCCTTTGCTCAGACAGATATAAAAATTTCGTAAGGTTCTAGATCAGCGCAAAATAAGGTGATCCTATCTGTGGTCCACTCGGATCAAACCGGAAATGATATTCTTAGATCCAAACCATCTGCTTTTAGATCAGGGGTGTCAAATTTTACCAAAGGCCACATCAGAATAGTTGTCCTCAAAAGGCCAAAGAGGGCACCTGAGCAGGTCTTTCAGAGCGTTGCCACCGCCTGTATGATACTGAAAAAAAAAAAAAGCAGTGTAGCACAAGAGTTTTGAAACCTAGAGGGCCCCTGCTCCCTATGCTGACCCTGCTGCTTCTGCTAAACACTGGCTACATTCTCCAGGGAATGCGAAGAGCCCCTCCTCCTGCATCCAGACCTTGTCCATCCCTGCTCGCTGCGTTTAAGGTGATGGTCTGGATTCAACCGGAGGGTCTTTAGTTTGAAACATGCTTTAGATGCTGCTGCACATCAGTGGTTTACAGCATGGGTCCTACAGTGTTGGTTTTGGCATAAAGAACAAAGAAACCGAGCAGGACACTCTGCAGAGTGCACAATCTGAATGCAATAACTACTACATGGCGGATTGAACTTGCAGATAGCCATCTCTGGGGAGGGCTTTATACTGCAAACAAATGTGTTTCAAACAGAAAAAAGGGCCCAGAGAAGCAGTAAGAAATAATGAAGAAACAGAGTGGGATATGCAAACAGAGGCATATACAAGGTTAAATTTAGATAATCTGTTGCATAGATAGAAAAAGAATAAGAGCTGCAAAAATAGGGGTTAAAGATGATATCGGGGTTCACTGCTGCACTGCCTGTGCCATTTTGTTGACCATGACAGACTTTATGAATAAGGAGTTGGTATTCATTACAACTGGCGCGGCGGAAAACTTAGCTGACATCTACTTGTTTGCTATGGCCAACTGCGTCATTTTTTCTTTGCAGCAGTGTTAACAAATCCGTCCCAAAGCGGTAGTAGGTCTCATTCTTCCCTCTTCAGCATCCTGACTCACCTGTGAAATTTCCAGACAGGGTAGTTTTCCAACTTGTGCTCCAGTGAACCCATAGACAGAGTTTGCGCTTACTTTCAGTGCCAGCTGACGACCATCCAAAACCTTCTGTTTAAAGGGATCAGTTTCCTTCTTCAGCTCTGTTTTAGCCCTAAAGAAAAAAAAAAACACAAAGAGGAAAATAAAAGTTGTCCTATTTTGCATTGTCAAAATCTACAAGGCACTGGTTAACCTAAAATGTATTTACCCTGTGCTATAACGAATTATTGTAAAAGGAACTGAATGCAAATGATTAATGTTCATGTTGTCCTTAAGCCACATGGCCAGCTCCTAGAGAGGCGCTGTGCAGGAGAAAACGGTGCAGCAGCCACAATGCTAAACAAGAGCCATGGGCCTTTCAATTATAGGATCAGAGGGTATTCTAGCAGTAGAAAGTGATGGCAGTTTTCACATGGGAAACTCCTCCTTAAAGGGATTATTAAGCCTTACAATATGGACGGCCTATCCTCAGGCCATAAATATACTGACAGGTGGGGATTCAGCTTCTGGCACCTTGGCAATCAGATGACTGGAGGGGCCACAGCCACTGTGCAGGCACAAAGTGCTCAAAATAAGATTGGTGAAGGTCCCACCTTTAGGATCCGCACCCATCTCAGGAACAAGCCCCTAAAAGTGTTGGCTCCAAATAAAGGGCCGGTCATGTGTGCTCCCTACTCTCCATTCTGTTCCATGGAAGTTTGGAGTACAGGGGAGGGGAGAGTTGTGCGCAAGTGGGACTTTGTAGAATTTGCTGGGTTTTTGGGGTGCCTTAAGGGCCGTTTACACGGCACTGGACAAATACCGGACGGCTTTTCTCCACGATGAGCGGTGAAAAGCCCTCCCCCTTCACATTGCGTGCACATATTCCGTCCGCAAACCGGACGGAAGAATATGCAAGCACAATATTTTTCGGACGCCCCGCGGCCGGAAAAACCGCCGGGCAGAAAACCCGTGCAGTGGGGACTGCTGCACGGGTTTTCCCATAGAGTCCCGTTGTGCTCGTTTGCAGCCGGTTTTTCAGATGGTCTGCAAAACCGTAAACCGTCTGAAAACCGGCCGCAAACCCATGCCTTGTGGACATGCCCTTAATGATATATGGCAGTGTCCTTTGTTCATTCAAGAAACAAGATTTACAACATGCGTCTCTCAGAGGGGGAGGTTGCAGGCATTTATGGCCACTTAGAATACATCTATTCCACTCTACCTTGTCCTTTCTGATCTGGTCATCAGACTTTAATCCTTTGGTTGGACATGGAGTGTATATAGATATATTTTATATTTAGATCTTAATATCCATGTTGAATCCAACAGGACCGGCTTTCTGTTCTGAACCAAGACTTTCGGGAGCCTGTTCCTGAGATAGGTGCGGGGTCCCAGAGGGGAAACCCACACCTATCACACTTATGTTCTAATGGGACAGTTGACCTCTAGTCAACCCCCTAATTGAGGCCAACAATTTTGTAAGACTGGATAACCTCTAAGTTTTCACATACAATACCATGTTATGGAGCTGTGTGTGTGGAAAATTAACATAGCACCCATTGAAACCCACCGGACGTTACCCTGCCACCATTCACATCTGCTTTTTTTTTTTTTTTTTTAAATCTATACTAAATCACGCCAAAAAAAACCTGTTGTGCAATGTCCCATCAAATGTCATATTATAGAGCTTTGCTATTAGATTACCTCAAAAAAAAATCAGACAAAAAAACAACCCTAACAGAACATTGATGTTTGCAGAGTAAAGGATACGACGACTAACTGAACACCTCAGAAAATGTTGCCGTATCTGAAAATCTGTCCTAAAGAGCAAAAAGTCACATTTACTCACCGCTTTCTGGCAGATAAGAGGTTTTCCAAAATCTCAGGCAGCAGCCCTTTCCTTACACTGGACTTGACAAAACAATCTCCTGTTGGGGTCTTGATAAAATCTTCAGGGGAGAGCCTGAAGAAAGAGAAGACACAAGTCTAAAGCTGTAACACTTGGTAACAAGCTCCGCTCCTGCCATCTGCCAATTACTCTAGTGAATAGTATAAGGAAATGATGCTTGCAGCAGAATAGGAGTGTGCTGATTTTGTGACGGTAATGACTAGTCCACTACGGGAAGATGGCTTCATTTTGCTGAAAGATTTTACAGTATGATAAGTCCAATACTTCACAAATGTGAGTGACTAACATTGGGAAATGGAAAAAGGGGGACAGGATTTTAAGTAAACACAACAAGATAGCAGCACTCTACAAACGCTAAGAGACAAAGCAAATATATGAACTATTTTAAAAGGCATTTCTGCTCCTTTTTAGGTACATGAAAATTCATAGGCCATGTTCACACGGCTTAAAATTGGACGTATTTCAGTCCGTAATTAGTGCGGAGTGCGCAAATTACGGCTGGAATACGTCCCAGTCATTACGGTAATCCACAGTTCTCATAGAGAACTATGGATTCCGTCTCCTCTCCCTGCTCGGCGAATACGCCGCAGGGGGAGATAAGTGACATGTGAATTACTAGCGGCGTATACGCGCCGCTGGTAATGCAAGTTTATGGGCCGGCGAGGTGCCGGCCCCCCGCTCCCTCCTCCGGCAACACGGCGTAATTGCGGGGCGTAATTACGCCCTGCATTTAAGCCGTGTGAACCTATCCATAGGGTATGTTCACACAGCTTATTTTGAAGCGTTTGTGCGTGCAAATTTTTAAGTTCATTGTGCTTTTTACGCAGCAAGATGTACGCCACAATTACGTTAAATCATTGCTCACATAGAGCGCCATGAATTACGCGTCGTCTCTCCGGGCTTACAATACGATCGTATCGTACGCCTGGGGAGAGAAATGACATGTGAATTGTTCGCGGTGCTTACGCTGACGAAGTATGTTCCCCCCCCCCCGTGCTTTGGAAGTATGTTCTGATCATACGCGTCCCTATGAACATACTCTTAGGTTCTAAGCACATTTTTTATTAAAAACTTTGATGACCGATCATCCAACAACAAGGTGACCGCCGTTCAGATTGGGACCTACACTAACATTTCACCTTGCTTGGTGCCCTCTCAGGCCTTCATATTTTCGGGGGATGAAGGTCCCAGCTACACTCTGCCCTGATTAAAGACAGTCTGTGTGGATGGGCAGAGTGCATCAATCCAGAAATAATAACTGAGTGCTGAAAAGTCAGATACACCTCTGATAGCTGAAGCTAAATGAGTTTTTATAAAAATGGTTTATTTGGATTACATTCTAGGAGCATCACATTCTGTCTTACCAAAGGCAGCATCTACAACAAAAATAAAATCCTCACCCGTATCGTTCGATGGATCCAGACTGCAGCAGGGTGGTATAGCAGAGATTATGAGCCATCATGATAGACGGATACAGAGAGGAAAAATCTAGAGTGGCGATAGGCACATCGTAATACCTGCAACAAATGTGTGAACAAAGAAGTGAGATGACTGGGAAAAAAAAAGTATCTGTGTTCCGAAAAGATCAGGAAGGAAATCACATTTTCACTTCCAATAACTCGTACATCAATGAATCCTATTTTTTCTTTCAGATCTACTGCAAAAAAAGAGAGCTATTCTTTCCTAAGACCATAGTCAGTCACTTTAATATTTATCTATGTTTACCCTTTACTCCTTAAAGAGAACCCATGACCTCTCCTGACATGTCTGTTTTAGTAAATGCTTGTGCTCCCTGTGAAATAAAGGGTTTTATCACAAAGGCATTTCATGTCCTGCTTTCCTCTCTTCGGTTTTCAGTGTCTTCAAAACAGGGCCGTATAGAACTTGTTTGAACTGCATATCATGTGACCCAGCAGGCTTGACATCACCATGCCTTTCCCCACACTGTGCACACTCTGGTCAAACAAAAGTCTGTTCATGTAAAATTAAGTCACCTAAAATAGAAGAGCTGTGAGTAGCTAAAATGTAGCTGAGTGGTTAGCACTTCTGCCTTTCAGTACAGAAGTCCTAAATTCAATCCTTGCAGGAACCAAGCACATTGATTATTTTTTCTCTCTTTCTCAATGCACATACCTGACTGAGGTTTCCTTTTTTCTGGAGGATGCTTATCTGCACTGTTTGACTAATTACTAAAAAGTACAGAGGACAGGAGTAGAATGACCACACCTGGGGAAGTACACTCGCTCAGCAGTGAGTGTGTGTGATTACTAGGCAGGGAATAGACTGACAGTAGCTGCCCGATAAGAGAGGTGATGTTGGAGCATGTGCGGCCAGCACTGAGGAGCTCTTGTCGTTGGTCGTATCCCCTGGAGACGAGCTGTGCATTATGAATCATTAAGGGAGCAGCTACAACAAAAATGGTGCAGAATTTTTAATAATGATGAATGCTGGAAATGTTTTATTATTTAATTTGCAAGCTTCTCATGTCAATTTTACTTGGTGGAAAAACCCCTTTATTTTCTTGAAGTGGAGTAGCAACACTTACACTTCTAAGGATAAGTTCACAGGGCTTAATTGCGGGGCGTACTGTACGCACCGCAATTACGGCGGGTGTTCATGGAGTCGCGATGATCGGCGTGTACTCCTGCGACGTGGGGGGGGCCTGCCCGCCGGCCCCATAGACATGCATTATTCACGCCGCGAATAAGTGACATGTCACTTATCGTCCCGGGAGTGCAATACAATCGTATTATACGCCCGGGGAGAGGAGACGTAATCCATAGTTCTCTATGAGCCTAAGGGTATGTTCACACGGCATGTTGGATCCGTTTATAGACGAGTGTCTGGATTCGTGGTTCGGACCCTAAACGGACCCAAACACGCATCTAACAATGTGCAGTGTGATTTACATTGCTTTCAATGTAAAAAACATGTATTGGCATTCAGATGAGTGATCGCCGATGCGTGCTTTAAATGGGTCTTTCTGATGCGTCTTCCGGATCCGTTCAAAGAATTGTCATGTCAATTCTTGATCCATTTGACGCAGCAGACGCCCTATTTAAAATTATAGGGTGCGTTCCTGCTGCAGCCAAAACGCATCCAGACATGCACCTGCATGTTGGATGGGATTTACACAGCGCTTTTGAATGGGTTTTTTCGGATCCAAAACAGATCCAACACAGTTCCTCCTAGAAATTCATTACAAATCTGCCAGCTGAGTGTTTCCAACAGGGGTTGCGCCCCTGCACAATTTGAAGCTGCTTGTGGCTCTGTGAAACTGTATGGTGAGAAAACCATTTTAAGAATGCAATGAATTTAAATTTTTTATTCTTTACTCCTGCCTTTAAAAAGCCATATTAAAAAAAAAAAAAAAAAAAACATTTTTGCGGTCAATATTGCCTTATCAGGGCTCGTTTTTTGCAGGACGAGTTGTATTTTTCAACGTCGGCATTTAATTTCCCATACCTCATTCTGTAAAATAGGAACAAAAATCGTAGGGCAGAATGGCTAAAAAAAAAAATAGTAATTACAAGTAGCGCCGTCCTCCTAATTCACATGCAGGGCTAGATCGCAGCTAGCAGGACGCAGCCAGAGAAGAGGATTTCCCAAAATGGGACTACCCCTTTAAAAACATTTCCAATTAAGTAATAGTACAAAAGCACACACTTAACAGGACCATCTGTCCCATTTTGTAACAGTGTAGAAGGGTAAGTGAAAAAGAGAGACTAACGTGTGTGCACTCACTGTCCGTTACAGACTTTCACGTCAACTCCGTCCTGAAAAGGGCGACCCCGCAGAAAAATTCTTTATCATACTTTATACCTCACTCCCTACTCTTTCCATGTATTAATATGCATCTAATGGTGTGACAGGAATAAGAACATAAGTCACAATATGTCGCAATGGTATAATACTAAAATTTACCAATTAGGCTTAAAAAAAAAAAAAAAAAAAACACAAAACAAAAAGTTGTATATGTGGCTAAATCTGAAATGAAGGCTCAAAAAGATCACCTATATTATATTATACGTCCCCAGCACGTTTTGTCTTCCTTTCATAGACTTATCAGTGAGGTATAGCAGAAAATGTATTAGGCTATGATAGCCTAATCACAGTTGCCTCATATCTACATAAACATGGACGTACAGGAAACCTGGTTGGTAAAGGTGGTCAGTAGGGAGCTGGTGTGCTGGAAAGGCAGTGTTTCCACGGGGAGTTAGTGTACTCCAACAGGTGGGAAAATAGATTTCATTAGTACCATTGGATGCATATTAATACAAAAAGAGTAGGGACCGATGTATAGGGTATGATAGAAAATATTGTTGTAGGGTCGCCCTTTTCGAGGTAGA
Source organism: Phyllomedusa bahiana (assembly GCA_025379985.1). Classification (NCBI taxonomy): domain Eukaryota; kingdom Metazoa; phylum Chordata; class Amphibia; order Anura; family Hylidae; genus Phyllomedusa; species Phyllomedusa bahiana. The sequence goes on from JAODAL010012531.1 coordinate 43,540, forward strand.
GTCTCCGTTAAGAGTCAGGAAAGGGTGAAGGTCTGTAAGGGGCAAGGAGTGTACACACAGTCTCTTTCTTCACTTACCCTTCTATACTGCTAAAAGTAAGACAGATATTCCTGCTAATTGTGTGCTTTTGTACTATTCCAAGACAGGAAACATTTTTGAGGATGTTATCAAAAGCTATATTTTTGAGGATTGGATTTTATTTGTATTTCAGTGGATTGATTTGTCTTCACCATAGTGGAGTTTGGAGTGTGACTGAGGTTGGGTGGACAGGTATGTCTTTTATACTGATAAGTTCAAACAGGGGCCATTACTACAGGTAATGAGTGGAGGACAGAGGAGCCTCTTAAAGAAGAAGTTACAGGTCTGTGCTTGTTTGTAGGTGACCAAATACTTATCTTCCACTATAATTTGCAAATAACTTTTTTCCAGATCAGACAATGTGAATTTCTGGATTTGTTTTTCCATTTTGTCTCTCATAGTCGAGGTCGACCTATGATGTCAGTTACAGGAGCCTCTCTCGTGTCTAAGTGGGAGAACTTCCACAATTGGTGGCTGACTAAATACTTTTTTCCCCATTGTACCAATAGTGAGCCAGCTTCATACATCTCACCCCCTTACCATCCTAATGACGTTAATGTATATCGCATGTCAGTAAGGGGTTAATCCATATATATTCTGTTTTGTTTTGCTGCACCCCAAGTGCCTTAACCAAACCACGTGAGCTTGGAACAAACAAAAAGGGTGGGGATGTAAAGATGCCGTCATGGTTCAAGGAAACAAAAGTACCGACGACCATAATTACTGTTTTTCCATTCCGTCCCACAAATATTTCTAAAGCTTCACAACATATTACATGCTAAATTACACGCAACCACTTAAATATACAACTCGTCTAATAAGCGTTTTCCCTCTCACCATAAACTACCAACCCGAGAGATTATGAAAGAAAACCATTAAAGTGAGAAGAGAGAACTGAAGAACTTCCAGGCTGGGTTCACGTGGTGCGTTTCTGGTGGAGATTAAATACATTTTTCAACTCCAGCAAAAACACAGGCAGTAAAAACACCTAAGTCTTTGTAATTAACTCAAATTTGGAGCCCCTAGGTAAAACCCTTGTCAAGATAGCACAAATGATTTTTTAAATTCTTTTATTGATCCTTGGGGTTTTTTTGGCGCTTAAAAAAACAAAAAATGGGGCACATTTAGAACGGGGTCTTTAAAGGGCTGTCCCAGGGAAAACGGTGTGGGGCCGTTTTTTCAAAGGGTTTGCGGTTATGCAGATCGTCTGAAAAAAAAACGGTGCAAAACTAACCACCGGGCCGCTAGGGAAAAACCCCTGTTCAGCACCTCAATGAAAAGCTTAAACATGTTCATTTTTCCGTCCGGTCTTCGGACAAAATATGAACATGTCAATGGGAAGGGGCAATGGTGCATTGCCTTGATAAATGTTCCCCTATGTGTGAATCTAGCCTTATCCCGATAGAAAGATATATGTAATCCAGGAGGACCAGGTGAAAGCCTTAGGGGACATTAATATAGTTTTTGACAGCTATTTTGGGGCAAGTTTCGTGCTGAAATATGCATCAAACAATGTTCAAGTACGGATCAAGTGCAGTGTAAAATAATCATCATCATCAAATTTTAATTTTTCAGCATGTACGGTCCATGCCAGAGAAGAATTGACATGTCACTTTCAGGCGTTTACGCGCCGTCAAATTCAAAAGTAGAGGAGGCAGAAATCTGCCTAGTGTCAGTCCACATCGTTTTCTAGTTGAAATTCTTTACTCGCAAGCCCAGAATTTCAACGAGTAAACAAACACTTTTTTCGGCATGGACAGGTCTCGAGTGAACCAACCCTTAGCCCTGGTTTACTCAGGGCAGGGTTTGTTCAAACCTAGTCCAGAAGTGGAACCAGACTGGTTTCACGACAGACACCAAAGGCGCCCAACAGATCTAACCGACTACAATGGGGTCTTTTGGGTTTCTATCACGGCGTCCGTCGTTTTAACAAAAAAATATATATAGCGCCGCTGAAATTTTTGACAGAACCCGGGCAGAGGTTCAAGATGGAAACCCCTAAAAAAAAACTTTTCTGCAAATCAAAAATTTTCTAAAAAAAAATCTTTGGGGTTTTCTTATTTTCACATGTTTTGATCAAAACCTGTTTTAAGCCACCCCCCAAAAAACGTCAAAGGGCCCTCAATGCAGGTGGCCCTAAAATTTTATTCCCCTCTCGTTTGGGTCCAGTTAAGCCCCTCCTTTAATCCAGAGAGTACAGGAAACCCAGCTTATAAGCTGTTTAAACTGTTTCAGAAAACCTATGAAGGTGGGTGGATTTGCAAAAAAAACAAAAGGATGCATCCATTCGGGCTCGGCTGGGCCGCCGGGGGCCGGGGGACCCCCCCGGGGGGCCCCCCCCCCCCGGCCGCTGGGGGCCCCGGGGAGGCATTGCCGTCGCCCCCCGGGGGGCCCGTCCGCGCTTTCCGGTCACTGAGCGACCGGGAAACCTGCGTCCCGAGCGCCCAGGGGGCCCGGGCCCCGGGGATGGGGGACTAAGGGCCCCCGACCCCCGGGGTTTTCGGGGTTTGTCAGGGGGAGGCCCACGCCACTAGCCCCTGCGCTCCGTTTGCTTTTCCCCCCGGCGGGGCTGAAACCCCATTAGGCCTTCACCTGGGGGGTCCCGGGCCCCTACTGCAACGTAGGCGGCGGGGGTAAATCACTTCACCGCGCCCCCTTATGCAGGACAAAGGGGCCCCCGGGGGCCCGGCCCAGCGCAGAGCGGGCGGGAGCCGGGGGGCCGGGAAAGTGATTTTTTGTTGTTTTTTTTTTTTTTTTTTTTTTAAACTACCTAAAGGGGGGGCCCTTTTGAAACGGGGGGGGCGCTGACTCAGGGGGGCTCGGGCTACGGGGGGGACTCGGGGCTAAAAGGGGGGCTCTGGCTCCCGGGGGGGGGGCTCTGGCAAACAGGGGGGGTTTCTGGCTAAAAGGGGGGGCTTTTGATACAGGGTGGTCCTGGAAAAAAGGGGGCTTGACTACGGGGGGGGGCTTGCCCTACAGGGGGGCCCTGCTAAAAAGGGGGGGCCCTGGCTACAGGGGGGGCTCTGGCTACGGGGGGGGCTCTAAATTAAAAGGGGGGGGGGGCTCGACTCCCAAGGGGGGGGTCCTATACAAAAGGGGGGGGGGGGGGCCTCTGCTACAGGGGGGGGCTCTGACAAAAGGGGGGGGGCCTGACTACAAGGGGGGCTTGGCTACAAGCAGTTTTGGGCTAAAAAGGGGAGTTTGGCTAAAAAAGGGGGGCCCCGGGGCTACAAAGGGAGTTTCTGACAAAGGGGGGGGGGCCCCATGGCTAAAAGGGAGCTCTGACTACGGGGGGGGCCCTTTGGGTACAAGGGGGGCTCTACCTCCCAGGGGGGCTTGGTAAAAAGGGGGGCCCCTAAATCCCTAAAAGGGGGTTTCCCGGGCCCTCCCTACGGGGGTCCCTGCTACCTACAGGGGGGCCCTGGCTCCCTTTCAGGGGGGGCCCCCGGGCTCCCGGGGGGGGGGCCCCCTGGTACCTTAAAGGGGGCCCGGGGGGGCCTGAACTACCAAAAGGGGGGCCCTGACTACAAGGGGGGCTTGGTTTCCCAAAAAGGGAAGCCTTGACTACAAGGGTGCCCCAAACTCCCTTTACGGGGGGGCCCTGACTAAAAGGGGGCCCTGGCTCCCGGGGGGGCCCTGGTTACAGGGGGGGGGCCCCTGGCTAAAAAAAGGGGGGGGTCGGGGTTTACGGGGGGGGGGGCCTCTGACTACGGGGGGGGGGGGGGTTCTAAATTACGGGGGGGGGGCTCTGACAACAAGGGGGGGGGGCTTTTTAAATACAGGGGGGGGGCTCTGACAACAGGGGGGGGCACTGACTACAAGGGGGGGGCTCTGGCTAAAACGAGCTCTGGCTACAAGGGACTCTGGCTAAAAAGGGGGGCCCGGGCTAAAAAGGGAGCTCTGACTAAAAAGGGGGCCCCCGGCTACAAGGGAGCTTGATCAACGGGGGGTCCTGGGTAAAAGGGGGGGCTCTGCAAACAGGGGGGCTCGGGCTAAAAGGGGGGGGCCCTTTGACAAAACTCGGGGGGTCCCTGGTACCTACGGGGGGTCCCGGGGCTACCAAACGGGGGCCCCCCGGGCCTACCTTCAGAGGGGCCCTGGCTCCCTTTAAGGGGGGCCCGGGCTCCCTTCGGGGGGCCCCAGGGGGGCCCGCCCTACCAAAAGGGGGGCCCGGGCTAAAAGGGGGGGGCCCTGGCTACCTAAAGGGAACCCCCTTGATTTACAAGGGGACCCCCCGATCCTACAGGGGGGCCCTAAACTACAAAGGGGGGGCCCGGGGCTACCTAAAATACAAAAGGGGGGCCCCTTGAAAACCCTAACGTAGCAAAAGGGGGGGGCCCCTGATTTCCCTGCACACAAGCAAAAGGGAGGCCCCTAACAAACCTGAAAACCCAAAACCCTAAAAGGGGGGCCTTAACTGCCTGAAAATTTTAAATGGGGAACCCCAAATGCCTGTTACTCCCCTAAAGGGGGTCCCAAACTGTTTGCAGCCTAAAAAAAGGGGACCCAAACTCCCCAAAACGGGCTTACCTAACTGGGAAAAAACCAACTCCCTACAACTGGGGCCTTGCCTATTTTGCCTACCTACCTAGGGGTCTTGTCAAACCAAACCTGGTAATATAATTAAAGGGGGCAGCAGCCCATAGTTTTTAGTTTATCTCCAGGGGGGTTGGGCCCTCTCCCCCCCCTTTCCCAAACCCCCTTAGGATAAAAAAAGCCTCTAAGTTTTGGCCTTGTACCCGCTTTTCCCCCCCCTGGGAAGTTTGTACAGAGGTGGGAATAATAAAAAAATGCTTGAAAATTGAGGATTCAAAATATTTGGGGTGTAATTTTCCCCAGGGATGAGCTGTGGGCCCGGGGGGAAGTCCCATTTGGGGGTGTGGGGAAAGGATGCAGAAAAAGAAGGGAAAAAAAACGACTCATGAGAGAAAAAAAGAAGGGCTATAAATAGGGCATCTCCCGGGGAGTCCCTAATTTTTAGGGGTTTTTTACTTCTATAAATTTTGGGTAGGGGGGTTTACCCAAGGGGAAAAATGGAGGGGGAAAATTGTTTTTAGTTTGGGGGGAGGGGGGGTGTTTTAGGGGGGTGGTGGGGGTTTGTGTCTGTGGGGGGCGGGGGATTGTGTATGGGGTGGAGGGGGATATTTTATGTGGGTGGGGGGGGATATTGTATGTGGGTGGAGGGGGATTATTAATGTGGGTGGAGGGTGAATTGTATTTGGGTGGAGGGGGATATTGGGAAAGTGGGGGGTGGGGGATATTGGATGTGGGTGGAGGAGGATATTGTATGTGGGGGGGGGGGGGGGATATTGTATGTGGGGGGAAGGGGGATATTGTATTGGGGGGAGGGGATATTGTATGTGGGTGGAGGGGGGGTATTGTTAAAGTGGGTGGAGGGGGAAATTTTATGTGGGCGGGGGGGGATATTTATGTGGGTGGGGGGGGGCATTGTATGTGGATGGAGGGGGGTTTTGTATGTGGGTGGAGGGGGATATTGTAAAGTGGGTGGAGGGGGATATTGTTTTGGGGGTTTGGGGGGGGATTTTTGTATGTGGGTGGAGGGGGGTATTGTAAAGTGGGGGGGAAGGAGGATATTGGAAAGTGGGGGGAGGGGGAAAATTTATGTGGGGGGAGGGGGTATTGTATGTGGGGGAAAGGGGGGTATTGTATGCGGGTGGAGGGGGGGGGAAAATTGTATGCGGGGGAGGGGGGGGGTATTGTAGCGGGGTGGAGGGGGGGATATTTTTTAAGCGGGTGGGGGGGGGGGTATTGTATGCGGGGGGAGGGGGGGATTGTATGCGGGGGGAGGGGGGTTTTTGTATGGGGGGGGAGGGGGGGATTGTATGCGGGGGGAGGGGGATATTTATTTCGGGTGGAGGGGGGTATTGTATCGGGGGGAGGGGGGGGATTGTATGCGGGGGGGAGGAGGAATTGTATGGGGTGGAGGGGGATAAAGGAAACGGGGGGCGGGGGAATTTGTATGCGGGTGGAGGGGGATATTTTATGCGGGTGTGGGGGGGGGATTGGGATGCGGGTGGGGGGGGGGTATTGTATGCCCGGGGGGAGGGGGGTATTTAAAAGCGGGGGGAGGGGGATATTGTATGGGGGGGTGGAGGGGGATAATTTTAAAAGGGGTGTGGGGGGGGATATTGAAAAGCGTGGTTGGAGGGGGAAATTGTATGCGGGTGGAGGGGGATATTGTATGCGGGTGGGGGAGTATTTTATGGGGGGTGGAGGGGGAATTGTTAAAGCGGGTGGAGGGAGAAAATTGTATTGGGTTTGGGGGGGGTATTGTATTGCGGGGGGGAAAGGGGGGTATTGTAAGCGGGTTTGGGGGGGGATTTTGAAACGGGTGGAGGGGGATATAGTTTTTGCGGGTGGAGGGGGTTTTTTGGGATGCGGGGAGGGAGAATTTGTATGCGGGGGGGGAGGGAGATTTTTTATGGGGGGTGGAGGGGGATTAAAAGGATGGAGCTATTTTTTGCCCTGTGCTATGATTGTTAGACTGACCAAAACGTGTACCTCTTCTATTGTTAAACACAAAACTTTCGTTTTGGCACAATGTAAATTTTGTTTAAAAGGGGGCCATTTTTTGTCCGAAAGCCCCGGGAATATTTTTATGTACAGTAGGGTGGGCCCCCCGAGAATTTAACCCCCCCTTTGGGGGGGCCAAAACCCCCCAGTCCCACAAAGCTCCAAACCCCCCCCTATGTAAGTTAAAAAAAACAATAATCCGTTAAATCAATGTATGGTTTTGCACAAAAAAAAAAAATTTTGAAAAAATTTTGTGAACATAGGGGTTTAAATGGCATTGGGCCCTGATAGATATAAATATATAATATTATATTTTAAAAAATAGGTAGATAAAATTTGATAGATAGATAAAAAAGAATAGAAAAGATAAAAATTTGATAGATAATAGATAAAATTTGATAGATATAAATAGATAAGGGTATAGATTTTGATAGTATAAATTTAAAAGTTATAAAAATAGATAGAAAAAAGGGAAAAGATTAAAAAAATGATAGATTTTAGATTAAAATAAGGGAAAAAGATAGATATAATAGGGTACACATTCCAATAAACAGTAGCCCCACCCATCAGCTAAAAAAACTATTTTAAGGGGACATGGGAAAACCCCTGAAAAAAACGTTTCTGGTATCTAAAAAAAAATGAAAAGAACCTTTGAGGGTTTTTTTGCAGAACCCCACATTGATTTAAAGGATTTTTGCCTTTTTTAAAATTATATAGGCGAGGGAAAGGGTGCCCACATTTGGTTTTCTTTTCACTCCACCCCCCCCTTCAAAAAAGGTTTTCTCAATCAGTTTCAGTAAAGCTTATTTTAAAAATGGGGCCGTACTCTCTGGGGTTTTTGGAGGTCTGAAAATGGACCCAAAAGAGAGGTAAAATAGTGTAGGACCACCTGCCAATTTAGGTTTTTTTTGCGTTTGGGGTGGTTTAGCAGTTTTGATCACAACATGTGAAATAAAAACCTTTAAAGGTTTTTTTTCATGTTTTGAGGGTTTAGGAAAGGGGAACCCCCCAAAAAAGATGTGAACCAGGGTTTACAGGTTTTGTGAATCCAGGGCTTTTTTTCTTCGGGAACCCCAAGAGGTTGAGAAGCTCAGGGGAAAAAGTGCCGTAAAAAAACGGGTACGGGGGAGGGGGTGGTTTGCAAATGAGTTCTTTTATTGTTTTGTAAGTTTTAAAAAATATACCACATATCTGCTCACATCAAACTTCTTTTTCCCCAAAAGAAGGATTACTGCCGAAAAAGAGAAGTATAGTCTCCTGGGAACAATGCAAATTTGATACTTATGAAAGAAAAGCTGGATCAGGCTTCAATATAATTCTGCCCCCCAGGGAAATTTTTGAGGTAATAAAGGGTTTAGGGGTAGAGATTATAAAACCCCCCAAAATCTCCTTGCAGAAGAGACAGATAAAGTTGTCCCACCTGCTGTTCAAATGGGCCCTTCTTTCCAAATGAAATTTTCTGCCCAAAATTTTTGGTGAAAAAAATTACTAAGAGCAGGGTTGTGAATTTCCAAAAAAGTTTTCTTTCTAAAAAGTTTTTGAAGGAAGAAAAAAAAACGGGATTGGTTCATTCCCTGGATGTTTTTTGGGTGAAAATATATAATGTAGAAAAGGAATTTTGAAATGTTTTAAATATTTTTAAAAACTTTAACATTGCTTTAATTTTAATAGACCAGGGAAATTAAAGGAGTTTTCTCACTACAATGATTCGCTTTTAAAAAAAGAAAGGGGCAGGGAACGGGAAAACTTTTTTCTAAAACCTTTTTTAAATTTTTTTTTTGGCGAAGATAAAAAAAGATTTTAAAACTCCTCTTAGAGCACAAAGGGTTTTTGGGTTACAACCAAACACTCTCCCCCACCCTTTTTTGCTCTCTCATCACTCTAAGCTGCCTTCATCACTCAGTCCTTTCCCGGTGAATTTACCTCCCCCTCTCATCCTAGTAACAGACTTTGAAAGCTTCTCATTTAGCTAAGTAAACACCCTTTAGAGTCCTGCAGCCAGTATAATATACTTTATAAATCTCTTGCACTCATGTTAATGTAACAGGAATAGCTAGGAACAGCAGCGCTGATGTGCTAATCACTGCTATGGACCCACCCACAGTCTGACCAGAAAGCGTGAGTCTAAAGCTGCCTGTGGCTTTGTGAGACTACATTGTGAGAAAACCCCTTTAAACCTGTTATAGCTTGTACACTGCAATACTTATATATTGAAGTGTATTGTGCTCTGATAGAACAAAATACAGGGTGTAATAGGGATAACGGAGAGGACAGGTGAGCAGGGTTCCATAACATCTGTACCACACGTCTGTTGTGGTAGAAGGGATGATCTGTGATGCAGAGTGTCGGCTTACATGCTGTAGCATCCAAGCAGATAATTGATCAAGACTGGAGTTACCCTGACTGCTGATGGCAGGTGTCTGTTGCTTAACAGATTAATTGCAAATGGTATAGGCTTAGCTCCCACACTATGTTTTCCCAGTGCACATCCGCAAACTGGATGCCTCCAAGGGGTTAAATGGAACCTATTTCCCAGACTTCAGGCAGCATGATATAGCCATGGGCTTCCTCATTGCAGTGAACAATATTTTACTCTAACATGCTGTGATATTTCAGAGAAAACAGGAGTTTGAGGTAGTGTCGGGCACAGAAAGATGTGTCGAGGCAATAGAAGAACAGTTTATTGGGCAGCTCCTTTTAGCCCAACAGGACCGAGTGGTCTCTCCGGAAGAAATCTGTCAATCAAGCTAAATTGGGCAGGGAGAAATTACACTTCTACTCATGCTGGGACACGTCTCACCACATCTGGCTCGCTTTGTAAGGGGGCTTTCACACAGCGCAGTTTTGATTCAGATTTAACTGCGCTCCAATTAAACTGCCTTTATTACCAGCAAGCTTTTTGTACTTCTCTAAACTGTTTGGAAAGTGAGTGATCAATTAATGTGTTTGTATCCACAAGACGTCAAATACAGTCATTGATTACTTACTTGAAGCACCTTTCCAAACAATTCAGACAACTGAAAGAAGCTTGCTGGTAATAAAGAATTTAATTGGAGTGCAGTTAGGGTGCTTTCACACGGTGCGTTTTTTTCAATGTGTTTTTTGTGCTGGAAGGCACAGCAATTAATGCTGTACATTGCTGCACAAAAATGACGGCAAAAATCGCAGTAAATTTGCAGTAAAATCGCGGTAATTACCGCGATTTTTGTGCAGCAATGTACAGCATTAATTGATGTGCCTTCCGGCACAAAAAACACATTGAAAAAACGCATCAAAAAGGCACCGTGTGAAAGCACCCTTAGAATGCTTTCACACAGCGCAGTGTTAACTCTACTCCAATTAAACCGCCTTTAATACCAACAAGCTTCTTTCACTTATCTAAACGGTTTGGAAAGTTAGGAATCCATTAGTGTGTTTGTAATCCACAATACTTCAAACACAGTAATTGATTACTTACATGAAACACCTTTCTCAACCATTCAGACATCTGAAATTATTAAAGGGGGTTTTATCGTTTGAAGCTTTCACAGACTTGAGCTGTCTCAAGTCTCCCCTCAGGCAAGTCTCCCCTCACTGAAGAGTTGTGACATCATCATTCTGTGTGAAGCAGGGGAAGAGAGAGGATGTCAGCTCTGCAGCCATCCTGTTCTGCTTCTCATGGCTGCAGAGCTATCAGCTAGAGGCTGCACAAGCTCCTTGTAAACAGAGCACCTGTATTGCTATAACCAGATCACTGTAACAGTGTAATCAGTTATACACACAGCCTGAACTGATGTAGCAAGTGTGAGGGATGCACACCGCCCTCACCCCTCTTATCAGGCAGGAGGTAGAGCAGACTGTATAAGGCTGTGTTCTAGGGTGATGGGAACAGAGTGTATAAGGCTGTGCTATATGGGGGGGGAGCACAGGGTATAAGACTGTTATATGAGGGGAGAGTGAATCTATCAGGTAGATGGGCAGTAATTGCCAAGAGTTTCATCTTGAGGGAAAGTGATATAGAGCCAGAGCCTTATCAGGGCGCTCATTTCACTTTAATTTTACACAGTAGGGGGGAGTAAGCACGAGTGCAGGCAGCCAATCACCCGGGGGGCGTTTCCCGTCAGGGACTTTTTAAAAGGGCTAATGACTTTTCAGTCACCAAAACAGAAAAAAGGGTGTGTCCCCACCCAGCTCTGCAGAAAAGCTATAGATGCACAATCATTATCTGCTATACTAAGTGACTTGGGTAATGCAAACCAAAGGCAGTTTAATTGGAGCGCAGTTGAAACTGCACCAACTACGCTGTGTGAAAGCACCCAAACACTGCAGTGTAGATTGGACAGCATGCAGCAGATGACAGGTTCCCTTTGTAATGTTCAGGTGAATAACAGTATAAGACATTTACTCACCCTTTAACAGGTTCAATGACTGTGGCACCAGTGTAGTCCTCTCCACCCTCCGATTTCACTACCGGCATTACCAGATCTTGCTTCATGGCCTAATATTACAAGTATAATCGAAACAGCGTTAGCGTAAAAATGCTATGCAAAATATACCACAACACAGTGAAAAGAAAACAAGATGTGGTTCCTCTTGTCCACAGATGAGCCATTTACTTGAAACTTAGCAGATACTCAAGAATATTATAAAGTGTAATTCCTTTAATCTAGCATTTGATAATCCAGACACTCAGAATTCATTGCTTCCTCCCATAAAGAACTAACATCACACTAGTGTTTCACAATTCCTGTGACTATTACCTGTCTGAGAAGCTGCGATACGACCTTGATTTGCTGTCCGCGGGATAACAGGTAATTAAGAGGCACACCGGTCACACGAGCCATCTCCATGTAATTAATAACACACATGAGCTTCTCCAAGAGCCGCAGGGGTAAGTAGGCGTCCTTCAAGCAGTACACAGCAAGTCGCCTGCGGGTTTGCTCATTTCCGTTCTGTCAAAATCATAAGTTTATGATAATTGTATTTAAAAGATGTGCGATATTAAGGATGTGTTCACACGGCAAATACCGGTCAGATTTTTAGCCTTTTTTTTTTAGAAAGCAGGGGAACGGCTTTTGACCGCGGTTTGCGGATTGAAGCTGTCCCCCTTCGCATCCACATGTTCATGTTCTGACCAAAAACCGGGCAGAAGAATGAACATGTTATAAGTTTCTAAGAACGCCGGTGGAGTGAAAAAACGTCTGGCGGAAAATCGGTGCAGTGTGGACTGCTGCATGGATTTTCTATTAAAATCAATATGAAAGGTTGACAGTCAGTTTACAGATGGTTTTCTGCAAAACTGACTGAAAACCATTGCAGTGGGGACAAGCCCAAAGGTTTAATTATACACAAGACAAACTCGGAGAGGGTATACCACATAAAACCGTACAATAAGCAGTAAACAAAATGCTGGTTAATGTCCTCTTCCGTTGTTAATCAGCTTAAACACACAAATACTTTCTGTCCGGTTTGTTACTGCAAATTAAAACCTGACAATGACACTATACCTGCAGATCAGTAATGATGGAGTGCTGACTCCCCTTTGTTTTTGAAAGTTTGGAGCTTTAAGATTAAGGTGTAGGAGCGGCTTGTGTCTTCAGTTGGGGATGAAAATTTAAAAAAAAAAAAATAAAAAAAATATAATAAAAAAAAAAAAATTTATATTTAATACAAACAAACAACATAACAGATTTTTCCCACCCCCCACACAAAATTAAGTGTACAGCAGTAAATAAAAATACTTATGGGGTTTCCCTCCATTTCTGCTGTGAAAGGCCTTTTTGCTGTACTTTAAAAATTCTTCAAATACAGTTACTGTAAATTATGTTTTTTTTTCCAAATACGGGCCTTTTTTGCTTAAAATTGTTTCTTTTTCCCCTTGTTTATGCCCACAGTGTACTTTCAATTCTGACCAATAATGCAGCGTCACTGTGCCAGTGCCTGTGGTTGGGATAGCGGAGACGTGCACCTCCTTTCCTCTACTGGGCGGCCCCAGGAATTTTTTGAGACGGTTTTTAAAAACACCCAATACCCGGGCACATGGTGGTCGGTAACCAAGGAGAAAAAGGAGCAAGTTGGGAAAATGTTTAAAAAAGGCCCGTTTTTTTTGGGAAAAACCCCAGTTTTCCCTGCGTTTTGTGTCCTCGGCACCCGGCGGTGTGGATTCCCTCCCCCCCTCCCCCCATTTTCTTATTTGTCGTTTTACTTTTGGTATTCAGGCTAATTGGTTGGCGACATTTAGTACCAAGCCTGCCATGGAGTGGGAGTTGTTTAGCTGCCCTCTCAGTGTGGCACTTTGCCTCTAAGTTTAACCTATCAGTGGCGCGTATCGAAGGGCCCGCACCGATTTGTTTTTCTAAGATCGTCTCTTGTTTTGATTTTGTGCCTATGTTCACTTTATATTTAGGTTTTTATTGGAACAATTTTTTATCCAAAAAAAAAATTAAAAATAAAAAAAGGCCTGTTTTGGTAAAGCTAAATATTTTTTAAAAAAATGTTTTTTGAAAAAATGCTTATTTTCATTTAAATTTGCCCTCGCAGCACGGGCGTGAGGTAATGCCCTTTTAAGGGCATTAATATCTCCCAGTTATCAGGCATGGATCAAAAGTATTTCCATTATGGATAACTTGGAAATTGTTTTGCCAGTTTGGTAGAAGCAGTCCCTGGGATAGGTTCTGAAGGTTTGTTCTGAAAATGGGAAAAAAAGGTGAAGTTGGAACAGGTACATTTTTAAGTGTAATTCCAGGCAAAAAAATTATTTAGTTTTGGGTAGCAGATGGAAGGGTTAAACCTCCCTCCTACTGTAAATGTGTTTTACTCTTTGTGCCCCTGTTCAAAAGATTTCATCTCACTTTCTGTCCCTCATGGAAACAATATTGGTTATGCACATCTTGGTTCTGCGAGTATTTTTGGACTCAGGGGGAGGATTTTTGTTCCTGTAAAGGCTTCAGTAAATCAACAGCACACCTCATCCATTAAATGTAAATCATTTATTTACAGGGCAAAAAAAAGTAAGATATTATCAGGTACAGTAAAGTCTGGTGGAACCATTAAAGTGGAGATGTGTAAAATGGCAACGCTTTAAGCCCAGATATACAGTATGTCACAAAAGTGAGTACACCCCTTTTTTTTTTTTTTTTTTTGAAACATGAAATTGTATTACATTTTTGTAGAAAGTAAGTTAATCTGAGATACAGATTAACAAATATGTCACCGTAATATATTATAACAGAACATAATATATATCAAAATATAACAAACAGAAAAAATTGCCAGATATGTATTGCTTTGTTGATAGTACAATGACTAGACTATTACATGCACCTAAGGTGTTACCTCTCACATTTTTTGTAAATATTGTATTATATCTTTACATGGGGCAACACTGAAGATATGACCCTGACACAATGAAAAGTAGTCAGTGTACAGCTTGTATAACAGTGTAATTCGGTGTGACCTCAACATAACTCAACGCACAGCCATCAACATCTAAACCACTGGCAACAAAAGTGAGTACACCCCCAAGAGAAAATGGGACAAATTTGTGCCCAATTTGCATTTTCCTCAATGGTATCAGGGGATCGTGAGTGTTACAAGGTCTCAGGTGTGAATGGGAAGCAGGTGTGTTACATTTGGGATTATCGCTCTCACAATCTCTCATACTGGTCACTGGAAGCTCAACATGGCAAAGAAATGTCTGAGGATCTGAAAAGAGAATTGTTGCTCTACATATAGCCAACATATAGCCTGAAACTATGATCATGACCGTCTCACAGAAAAATTCCAAATAATTCCCTTAAAATAATAACCTTTATTAGATATACATTAAAACCCCATCCTTAAAAGTTTTATCCATAATTAATGTTCAAAAATTTAAGATAGGTTATATATGATATTATATGTAACCCATGCGGATGCAAAATCCCCAGTACAAAACTAGGGTAAAAGAAATAGCAATTAGCAATACAACAAGGGGAACACACTCAAAAGGATATAAAATGCTATACACCATTATAATAACCAAGAGTATATGAGACAACCATATAATTAATTGACTCACGGTTCCAGAAGACCCAAATTGGTATATCTGATTCTGGGGATAGCTCCAAAACGGGACAACACACTTCAGATCATATGGACCGGATATGACAGGTATAATGCGTTACTACGTTCCCATGTAACAAAAGTCCCTATCAATGTTGAGCAGCCACAGTCCTGAAAAGCGACGACCCCACTTATCGGTTGGGCTCACCTAAGCAAAAAGTTACGCTTCCGCAGTCACATGTAGATAACCGAAGGGCAGTTGCCTCATAATCACGAAGCGTTTCCCCAGCAACGGTTCATCATGGGGTATGACTAAGGACAAAAGCGATAAATGATCTAGAATCCCAAGCAGGCATGATGATCATTGACCCAAAACACACCTACTCAAGAGACAACCACTGCCTTGTAAAGAAATGTGGGTATAAAGTTGCTGGATGGCCAAAGCTGCTCCAGACTAGACCTATTGAGCATTTCGTGGGGCCTCCTCAAATGGAAGGTGGACGGAGCTCAAGTTCTCTTAAATCCACCATGCTCGTGATGATCGATGGAGGATGGAAGAGGGAGTCCAGTGGCTGCATACCTGTGGAAGCTCTTAGTGACCTCCATGCCCAAGAGCGTTACGGGCTGTTGCTGGAAATAATGGTGGCCAACAAGATGTTGACATTTTTAGGGCACAATTTGTCCATTCTCACTTAGGGGTGTACTCATTTTGTTTCCAGCGGTTTAGATATTTATGTCTGTGTGTTAAGTTATTTTGAGGGCACACCACATTTACATTGTTATACAAACTGTACACTGACTACATTGTATAAAGTGTCATATCTTCAGTGTTGTCCTATGAAAAGATATAATAAAATATTTACAAAAATGTGAGGGGTGTACTGACTTTTGTGAAATAGTGCTGACCATCAAGACCTTTGCTTTCCTCTATAATGGATTAATGTTTAAAATAATGAATAACTTTAATTGGCTTCCATTACTCTATTAACTTGTTAACACATAGTAGCATCTGTGCATTTATAAGCTTAAATAAGTCATGAAGTGAACCTGTAAAATGGATTACAATACCCTGAGGGCAGGGTGGGATAGGCGAGAAGCTGAGCTCTGTGATAAATAGGTTTATAACATTTTAAGCAGGATTTCTAAGCAAAAGGCAGAGGAAATAGTAAAAGAGAAAGTGAAATTATGGCTTACCCCGACCACTTAGTGACAGTATGTTCTATACAAGGAAAGCTGTCAAACACTGCATGTTGAGGAGTCCCATCAGGATTATGTTTGCTTTCTGCTCAGAAATCCTGCTCCAAATCCTATAAATCTTTATATCCCAATCCTCATCTTCTCTCCCTCTATCATATAATGCTATATAATCCAGAGCTCAGCTTCTCTCCCTCTAATCATAATAAACATTATATATATATATATATACAGCTGCTCAGCTTCCATCCTCTGCTTATATAACCTTTATATTCACAGAGCTCAGCTTCTCCCCCTATCAATGTAATCCTGTAGATCCCTCATAGTAGCTTCTCTCTAATTGATTATACCACTTATATATCACAGAGAACTCAGTTCTCTCCGATGTCTTATAACCCAATATATCACAGAGCTCAATACTTCTCTCCTCAATATTTAACCCTATTATTTCACTGCAAGCTCAGTTCTATCCCCTATCACGTATAACCCTATATATCACGGAGCTCAGGCCTTTCCTCTATCATTATAACCCTATATATCCCAGAGCTCTGGTTCTCTCTCCCCTATGCATATAAAAACTATATATCACCGAGCTCAGCAATTATCCTCTATCATGTATCCCTATATATCACAGAGTCAGCTTCTTCCTCATCAGATAACCCCTATATATACAAAGGCTCTAGCTTCTCTCCCTCTATCATATAACGATATATATCACAGTGCTAGCGTCTCTCCTCTATCATATATTCCTTATATCACCGAGCTCAGCAATATCTCCTCTTATCATGTATCCCTATATATCTCAGAGCTCAGCTCCTCTCCTCTATCATTATACACCCTATATATCAGACAGAGCTCAACTCTCTCTCCTCTATCTTAAAACTTTTATCACCGAGTCTCAGACCAATTCTCCATATCATGTTTCCCTATTTTTCCACAAAGCTCAGATCCTCTCTCTGATCATATAATCCTATATTCCAGTGCTCAGCGTTCTTCTCCATCCATCAGATAACCCTATATATCACAATAGCTAAGCTTCTCTCCCTCTATACGTATAACCCTATATATCACAGAGCTCAGCTTCTTCGCCTTTATCATATATCCGCCATATATATCAGAGAGCTCAGCTCCTCTCCTCTATCATATAACCTTATATATCACCTAGCTCAGCAATTCTCCTCTATCATGTATCCCTATATATCACAGAGCTCAGCTCCTCTCCTCTATCATATAACCCTATATATCACAGAGCTCAGCTTCTCTCCTCTATCATATAACCCTATATATCACAGAGCTCAGATTCTCTCCTCTATCATATAACCCTATATATTACAGAGCTCAGCTTCTCTCCCTCTATCACATAACCCTATATATATCACAGAGCTCAACTTCTCTCCCTCTATCATATAACCCTACATATTACCGAGCTCAGCTTCTCTCCCTCTATCACATAACCCTATATATCACATCTTGCTCTCAGATAGGGCAGCATAAACCACCTACCAGGTTCTCTTCAAGGCTTTTATTGATATGCCATCAAACTGTGAGATGGAAAAACTTCTTTAAAGCCTGAAAATGGTGCATATTCTGGAGCAAATCTACATCTTCTTATTACATGTTAGTAGGTTCTCTCATAACAACTAAACAATATAACACCACAAGGCGAACAAACAAATATATTCATAGAACAATACCTGTAGAAGATCAAACTGAACCCGGCCCTCTGTATTGATGACCTTGTTCTCCCGTCTGCCCATCTGCTTGGACTGGAAGGAAGAGTCTCGGATCACAGACCTCATATTCCGCATCCTCCCAAGGAACGGGAAACTGTCAACCTGCATCACAGAAAAACTTAAGGGGGTTTGCCGGCACTTTAAAAAGCTTGTTTGTGCGTCAGGGCATGATGAAAAAGAGAGAAGAATCATACTTACCTCCCGGACGCTCTTGTTCCATCGTGGCGGCCGTTCCGGTGATCATGGCTGGAGCGGTGAACGTTCATCATTCACATGATGGTCACGTAAGAGTATGTTCACACAACATTTTGGATCCAATTTTGGATCTGAAAATCACATCCAAAAGGGCTGCGTCAATCGGATCCAAAACGCATCCAACACGCAGGTTAATGTTTGGCTGCATTTTGGCTCCAGCCAGGACGCACCCTATAGTTTTAAATAGGGCGTCTGCTGCATCTTTCGGACCAAGTATTGACATGTCAATTTTTAGAACGGATCCGAAAGACGCATCAGAAAGACGCAGTGAGACACGCATCAGTGATCACTCATCCCAACGCCGATGTCCGTTTTACGTTGAAAGCAATGTAAATCACACTGCACATTGTTAGATCTGTGTTTGGGTCCGGTTATGGTCCGAAACATGGATCCAAACACGCATCTAAATAAGGTGTGAACATACCCTAACACTGCAGCCTGTGATTGGTTGCTCCTGTCACATGAACGATGAAAGTTCACAGCTACAGCCGGGATGACGGGAACGGCCATTGCGACAGAAGAAAAGTGTCCAGGAGGTAAGTACCGTATTCTGTCTTCTATTTTTCATCATGCCGCAACAGACGAACGAGCATTTTTAAGGTCTGGAATACATATAGCTTTAATATTTATTTGCATCATAAAGGCTACATCTACAAACATACTGACACAACGTTCCTATAGCAAATATTAAAGGGATTGTCTCACTACAGGGATTGCTGCTTTTTATGTTAAAGATCTTGCAAAAACAAATCACTTTGCAATATGTGTCCATTAACAGTGTCCTACCTATTCCTAGATATCCCCTCTTGTATGGGCTGCATCAGCTCCTCAGGTCGCTATAGCTACAGACCTGTTTGATCTATCCTGATAGGCTGCCAGCACTGGTTGCTATAGCTACAGACCTGTATGATCTCTCCTATAGCTACAGACCTGGCTTCTACTGCAGCCTAGTGGAAGCCAGTAAACACGCCCCTGAATTTAAAGTGAAACCAAGAAAACAGTACTGAGGTGAGATGAATCAATGTAGTGAGACAACCCCGTTAAAGCAACTTTCCATGTAGTCACAAGTAAAATTCTTCTACCGTTTTCTGTGCACAAACAATGTGGACTTATACGTAAGGGGTTGTTCACACGGCGTTTTTGGATCTGTTATGGATACAAAAATTGCATCCAAAAAATGCAGCGGCGATCGGATCCTAAACGGATACAACACGTATCCAACACACAGCTGCATGCGCACCCTATAGTTTTAAATAGGGCTCCTGCTGCGTCTTTCAGATCAAGAATTAACAGGTCCGTTCTTGGAACAGAAACAATAGGAAACAATATATGGTTTTGCACATCCAAAAAACATTTTTTTTTTTTTAAATGAACATAGGTGCAACACTGGTGTGGCTGCAGTATACATACATATTCCAATAACAGTGGCACACTATAAACTAGAGCCCTATCAAAGGGGACATAGGAATTTTGAAAAAAGCATTTCTGCTATCTAGGATATATGAAAAATGTTTTGAGGTTCTCAGTTCACATTTTTGATCAAAATGTGCTTAAGCCACCTCCGAACTTCAACGGGACCTCAAGGCAGGTGGTCCTACACTATTGTTACCTCTCGTTTGGGTCCTATTCAGAACTCCATAATCCAGGGAATGAAGGAACCAGCTTACAAGTTACACTGCACTGATTAAAAAGCCATGTCAAGGTGGGTGGAGTGCAAAAAAACAAAATGGAGGCAGCCACTCCTCCAAACTCAAACTAGAAACAATATATGGCTATGCACATCCAAAAACATTTTTGAAAAAAATGAACATAGGTGCAACACTGGTGCAGCTGTAGTATACATACATGTATACATGTAAACTGGTTCCTTCATTCCCTGGATTATGGAGGTCTGAATAGGACCCAAATGAGAGGTATCAATAGTGTAGGACCACCTGCCTTGAGGTCCCTTTGAAGTTCAGAGGTGGCTTAAGCAGTTTTGATAAAAAATGTGAACTGAGAACCTCAAAATTTTTCCTATATCCTAGATAGCAGAAATGCTTTTTTTCAAATTCCTATGTCCCCTTTGATAGTGCTCTAGTTTATAGTGTGCCACTGTTAGACTAGTGTGGGCGGGAGCGGGGGGCCGACACCTCGCGGCCCATAGACTTGTATTACCAGCGGCGCGTATACGCGCCGCTGGTAATTCACATGACAATTATCTCCCTCCGCGGCGGATTCGCCGAGCAGTGAGAGGGGACGTAATCCATAGTTCTCTATGAGAACTGTGGATTACCGTAATGACTGGAAGGGCTGTGGAGTCAGAGTCGGTGACTATTTTGCAGGAGTCGGAAAAAAATGGACCGACTCCGACTCCCAAAATATATAATAAGTTGGTCCAGTTAGTTCGATGCAAAGAGCAAGAGGAATTGGTTCCGGCTGGTGCTACTGCTCCCATATCTTCAGCCTCATCACATGAGGAGTTGATGACACGAAGCAGGCAAAGCACTGCCACAGGGGAAAAGATTCCGTTCCCATAGCAAACAGATTGACCAGATTTCAGCTAAATTTTTCACTTCATATTTACAATCTATTAAAGTTTTTGTACTCTAAAGTCGTATCCTATAAATATATTTTACATCGTCAAGCAAAAAGGGTAAGAATGTTTTGAACTTTTGACTCTCAGGCTCCATATCTCACCATCCATGTAAGACTCCCAGCTATTTCATACATAACTTTTACCTTCAGCTAGCATCTACTTATTTCAGCAGATTCTTCTCATGTAACTGCATTGTTACCGTTTTGCTCCTGGTGGTCAGACAATCTTTTTCTTCTTATTACTACAAATTGCAACCTGTTCTCACATTCCCTAATAGCTCAGTGTGTTATTAGGCTGATTCCCAAGTGAAAGGTCACTGGTTTCGAGCAGCCATGAAAAACATTTCCCAAGAAAAGAGAAGCAGCATCATCCAGCTCATCGATAGCATCTCTCGGCCAAGAAAATTGCCAAATTGCATCATGTGAGGCCCTGACAGCTGGAAAAATATTACATGAAGTCCATTCATCCATTCAAAAGCCAAGAGGTGAACGTCCAGGTAAAACAAGTCGCTCATCACAAGGTCTATCAGTTCTAACGCAATAGACGCAGCAGTGGAGGCGGCTCGTAGGCTTCGTAAGAGTGAGATCACAGACGTCCCTGCAAGCACCGGGCAGGGTGTAAAGTCAAAAGTTCAAAACATTGTTACCCTTTTGCTTGTCAGTGTCTGTTCTACCTAAATAGCTTGATTATTGTATCATAAGGTGATAAACAGCTGGATTTTGACCATTTACTACAGTAAAGTTATCACTTAAACATGCGCCGTGTATAAGGGAGTCGGAGTCAGGAGAATTGAGGAGTCGGAGTCGGTGTCAGGAAAATTGAGGAGTCGGAGTTGGAGTCGGAGCTTTAGCTTACCGACTCCACAGCCCTGATGACTGGGACGGATTCCAGCCGTAATTTGCGCACTACAGCGCGTAATTATGGACTGAAATACGTCCAGTTTTAAGCCGTGTGAATGGCCTTATTGGACTATGTAAGTTCGTGGAACAGATCCGAAGGACGCAATGAGACGCAGCGGTGATCACTCGTGTGAACGTCGATGCGTGTTTCAAAGTAAAAGCAATGTAAATTACATTGCACATCGTTCGATTCGTGTTTGGGTCCGTTTAGTGTCCGACAGACGGATCCGAACACGTATCGAAAAACGTATGTTAACACAGACTCAACACGCCGTGTGAACAGACCCTTAGAAGCAAAAACAAGCCTTGTGTATTCTAACCCAGCAGTTCTACCCACTTATATCTACCTCTTGCTTCTTGCTAACACACATTCACAAGGTTATCGGTAGGTAGTGGGGATATGAGGGGGAGGGAGTATACCACTAGATTGGAATGCTCAAGGTCGGGTTGTAGTGCTACCGTGGAGTCACATTAGTCTACACAGAGACCGTTGTTAGAAAATAAAAGGAAATTTTAATGGTTCACATCTTTTATTTCAGATGTGGAAGAACAATCAAATATTTTCCAAGATGAATACAGCCTTTAAAGGGGTATTCTCAGTGATTAGCTGATAACATGTAGGCAGAGGTAAAGATTATTAGCAAATACACTGCTGTTCTAATTTTGCTTTCTTTCAGTAACAGCAGTTCTCATCTCCTGCTTGTGTATATCCCAAAAAAGGAACAATGCGGACAAATCTAATGCAATTCAAACTTTATTATTGCATTTTTCGTATATACAAAAACTTCACTTGAGCTAATGATATAAAGATTCTTGTGTTACTAAAGCAGCAAAAACATACATTTAAGCCATAGGCAGTCCCATCCAACAGGAAATAATTGTGTCCATGTAGGTAGCTGAGAATAGCTGGACGACAGGCTGCTAGCAGCTTCCACGCGCACCCGTGTGATGTTTCGAGGGGCGTGCCTTTTTTGTCATGCCCCTCGAAAACGTCTCACATGTGTACGGCAAAGTTGCTATCAGCTTGTCTTCCAGCTATCCTCAGCTACCTACATGGACACAATTGTTTCCTTTTGAATGGGACTGCCTATGACTTGAAAAGGGTTTTCTCACTAGGAAAATTAGCTTTCAACACAAATATCAGTTTCTATGGTAACCTGCATACGTGTTATCTGATTAGCTGAGAGCAGGAGTGATGTCATCCCATGGACTGAGCTCTGACAGAGAAGATGATGTTATCTTGAACACGATTATAGATAACTCCATGCTCCTCAGTGCTCACAGCTCTTGTATCTTTTGTGTACAGCAGCTCATCTTGTTTAAGCTAATTAGTTCACTCACAGCTCAGTCCAGAAGTCTGTCCATGGAATGATGTCACTCCTGCTCTCAGCTAATCAGATAACAGGTATGCAGGTTACCATAGAAACCTCTGTTTGCGTTAAAAGCTAATTTTCCTAGTGAGAAAACCCCTTTAAATGGATGTTTTGCTACTTCAGTAACGCAAGTATCTTTATACTACTGGCTCAAGTGAAGTTTTTGTATATATGAAAAATTACATAGGAAAGTTTGAATTGCATTATATTTGTCCACATTGTTCCTTTTTTGGGATACATACACCAGTGGAGTTGGTGAGAAACTCCTAAAAGTGGATGTTTATTGTCATAAATACATTTAAGAAACTTGTCACATATGATTCCTGCGTATGTACACAAGTTTCCCTACCAACCACCTCTCTGCTCTAGCAGCCCTGCTGCGTCTTAACAGCAACACAGTAGCTTGTTTATCTTTTTTTACTAACAAACTTTAACCCTTTAGAGTTCTATTGTTTTCTGCCCTGCTGTTAAAACTCCTTCATCACCAATGTCTCTAACAGGCTCAGCTAGGAACAGCAGAGCTGAAATGTCAGTCATTGATGTAAAACAGCCCAAAGCCTGAACAGGAGGTGGAGGCCGAAACTGTAGAACCGCCCACAGCCTGCACAGGAGGTGGGAGCCTGAAGTTGTAGGACCGCCCACAGCCTGAACAGGAGGTGGGAGCCCGAAGCTGTAGAACCGCCCACAGCCTGAACAGGAGGTGGGAGCCCGAAGCTGTAGAACCTTCCACAGCCTGAACAAGAGGTGTTAGCCCGAAGCTGTAGAACCGCCCATAGCCATAATAGGGGGTGGGAGCCAGAAGCTGTAGAACCGCCCATAGCCTGAACAGGCGGTAGGAGCCCGAAACTGTAGAACCGCCCACAGCCTGCACAGGAGGTGGGAGCCCGAAGCTGTAGAACCACCCACAGCCTAAACAGGAACTGGGAACCCGAACTGTAAAAACTGCCCAAGCCTAAGGGGTGGGAGCCGAAGCTGTAGAAACCCCCGGGCCTGAACAGAGGAGGAGCCGAACTGGGCTGTAAGGAGGTGGTTTTGTGAAACAGCCTGAAGAGAAATCCCCTTTAAGGCATAGTTCACATCTGCACTGTTACTTTTTTTTCTGTTCCGTCATAGGAACAGAAAACTGAAGATAATGGCAGTAGTAATCAACTTCATGATGGAAACCAACAGTACCTGATAAACCTCATCGACTATAATGGAGTCTGCCGAGTTTCTGTCATGGAGTTCGTCATTTGACCCCCCGAAAAAATAGTGCTACTTGCTGCGCTATTTTTTCCATTATTTCTGACAAAGGCTCCAAACAGAACCTCTGACTCTGATGCGAGCTTCAGATAAAGAAAGCAACCAGATACACACGTTACATCGGGACTCTCTTCTAATTTGGGGTTATTAAGTGATGATAAAAAAGGTTACCTTCAGGGTCTGAGCTCTGTTGAGCAAGTACGGCAAGTCGAAATTCTGAATATTGTAGCCAGTTATGATATCTGGATCAATGATGCGCACAAACTCTGCCCAGGCCTGAAAGAGAAAAGAATAGGTCATCGCACCGCTCTAAAGAAAGGATTACAGAACTAGGGAACTAATAGCTTCTATTTGGTCGTACAAAAATGACATTTGTTAAATCACAATTTGCGGTAAATATCAAGATGGCTGAGGCCTGTTGTGTTTGCAGTTATCAAAACTGTCTAGCTAGAAGACTGTCCTTGTTGCTTACAGCAACCAGTCAGAGCCCACAGCAACCAGACAGAGCCCACAGCAACCAGTCAGAGCCAGCATTTATTTTTCCAGAGCACTATATGAAATGAAAGCGGGGCTCCGAGTGGTTGCGGTGGGCTCCGAGTGGTTGCGGCGGGCTCCGAGTGGTTGCGGCGGGCTCCGAGTGGTTGCGGCGGGGTAACAAGGGCAGTCTTACTTTAAGACAGCTTTGATTACTGCAAACACAACGGGCCTCAGCCATCACGTGGAAATGAGTAGCAGGATTACCAATCTCCTGCTTTATCCACCCATGAAAAAAATTTAGATTAATTTGTTAATCACCATGCCTACAATTTCCCAACCTTCCCCCAATTTGTATTCCAAAATACTTCCATTTGTACTACTAAAACTTTTACTTTCAATTCAAGCTACTAACCATGACCTACAAGGCTCTCCATGACCTCTCCCCTCCATACATCTCTGCCCTAATTTTTCCCAAAAATCTTCCCCCAGCACTCTCCGCTCCTCACAGACCTTCTTCCCCTGCTCTCCCCTTATCAGCTCCTCACACAACCGTCTCCAAGACTTCTCCCGTGCTTCCCCCACACTCTGGAATCACTGCCCAACACATCAGACCTCCTCCACTTTCACCAGCTTCAAAAGGCAACCTGAAAACCCATTTCTTCAGGGTTGCCTATAACCTTCACTAAACTTGTACTACTTCCTCCACAGACATGGGCTGCCCCCACCTCCGTCTCTTTCCCCCTCCTTATAGATTGTAAGCCCTCGCGGGAGGGTCTCTTTTCCCTCTGTTGTGCCAATTGTCATTACACTTATCAACTGTACTTGTTTGACTTATGTAATGTATGTAACCCCCTCGAATGTACAGCGCCCTGGAATCAATGGCGCTTTAAAAAATAATAATAATAATAATAATAATAATGTAGTCCCACAGCCTTAAAGGCATTGTGCCACCATAGACATTTATCACCTATACATAAGATAGGTGATAAATCCCACCACTGGAACCCCCACTGATCGCTTAAATGTGGTCGCCGGGTCATCTGTCTTTCCTTTCTGGGCTTATACAGTGGGAAAATCTTTGAACGGAACAATGGCCAAATATTCTCACTACTGCTCCATTCACAGTCTATGAGTACAGCAATTTGCCATCTCCATATACTAGTGCATCTCAAAGATTTAGAATATCACTGAAAAGATAATTGATATCAAAAATTTAAGTCAAATAAAGACACCCATATATTGTATAGACTCATTACAGTGTGAATTACAAGGTTCAGTATAATACATCTGTGAGCCCTATAACAAATAAAAGATAGTCCTGGAGAACCCCTTTAATTTTCAATGATACTCTAATTTTTTGAGATGCATTAGTAGATTTTGAATGGAGAAGCACTGTACATGTTTGTTCAAAGCCTTCAAAAAGAAAGGACAAGGGATAAAGATCCCCCGTTTTAGCGATTGGTGGGAGTCCTCGCTGTAGGACCCCTAGAGATGTGGATAGGTGATAAATGTCTATGGTGGCACTACCTCTTTGAAGGGATTATACAGAATCAGAGAATCGCATATGCTTTCTTCCAAAACACAGCTCCACACTTGTCTTCAGGTTGTATGTGGTATTGCAGCACAGCCCTATTCACTGCAATAAAGTTGAGCTACGATATCAGACAGCACTCATAGATAGATGTTCCTGTTCATATTGCATGGCTTATGTTCAACATTTTAGCTATTAAATATATATATACATACACACACACACACACACACACATATAAATATATACACACGCATACACTACTGTTCAAAAGTTTAGGGTCACTTACAAATTTCCTTATTTTTGAAAGATAAGCACAATTTCTTTGAATGAACCTAACATTAAATGAATCAGAAATACACTCTATACATTGTTAATGTGGTAAATGACTATTCTAGCTGCAAACGTCTGGTTGTTAATGCAATATCTACATAGGTGTATATAGGCCCATTTCCAACAAGCATCACTCCAGTGCTCTAATGGGACATTGTGTTTGCTAACTGTGTAAGAAAGCTATTGGATATTTTGAACACTCTTGAAAACCCTTGTGCAAGTATGTTAACAAAGCTGAAAACAGTTTTGCTGATTAGAGAAGCTATAAAACTGCCCTTCCATTGAGCTAGTTGAGAATCTGGAGCATTACATTTGTTGGTTCGATTAGACTCGCAAGATGGCCAGAAAAAGAGAACTTTCATGTGAAACTCGACAGTCGATTCTTGGGCTGGGAGATGAAGGCTATTCCATGCAAGAAATTGCCAAGAAACTGAAGATTTCCTAAAAAGGAGTGTACTACTCCCTTCAGAGGAGAGCACAAACAGGCTCTAACCAGAGTAGAGAGAGAAATGGGAGGCCCCGCTGCACAACTGAGCAACAAGACAAGTACATTAGAGTCTCTAGTTTGAGAAATCGACACCTCACAGGTCCTCAACTGGCAGCTTCATTAAATAGTACCCGCAAAACACCAGTGTCAACGTCTACAGTGAAGAGGCGACTCCGGGATGCTGGCCTTCAGGGCAGAGTGGCAAAGAGAAAGCCATATCTGAGACTGGCTAATAAAAGGAAAAGATTAATATGGAATAAAGAACACAGACATTGGACAGAGGAAGTTTGGAAAAAAGTGTTATGGAGACGAATCCAAGTTTGAGGTGTTTGAATCACACAGAAGAACATTTGTGAGACGCAGAACAACTGAAAAGATGCTGGAAGATGCCTGACGCCATCTGTCAAGCATGGTGGAGGTAACGTGATGGTCCCGGGGTTGTTTGGTGCTGGTAAAGTGGGAGATTTGTACAAGGTAAAAGGGATTTTGAATAAGGAAGGCTATCACTCCATTTTGCAACGCCATGCCCTATGGGGGGCGCTTGATTGGAGACAATTTCATCCTGCAACAGGACAATGACACAAAGCCGCCTCCAAATTATGCAAGAACTATTTAGGGCAGAAGCAGGCAGCTGGTATTCTATCTGTAATGGAGCGGCAGCGCAGTCACCAGATCTCAACCCCTGGAGCTGTTGTGGGAGCAGCTTGACCGTATGGTACCCAAAAAGTGCCCATCAAGCCAATCCAACATGTGGGAGGGCTTCTGAAGCAGGGGGAATGTCCACCTCAGCAAATTAACAGCTAGAAAGCAAAAGATCTGCAATGCTGGAATTGCTGCAAAGGGGGCGACAAAAGCAAAGTTTGAAGTAGAAAATTATTATTTCAACTAAAAATCATTATTTCTAACCTTGTCAATGTCTGGACGAGATTTCTATTCATTTTGCAACTTATTTGATAAATAAAAGTATCAGGAAAAACACAAAATTGTCTGGGTGACCCCAAACTTTTGAACAGTAGTGTATGTGTGTATATGTGTGTGTGTATATATATATTTTTTTTCTTTTTTAGGTTACCAAGGGGGTATAGTTTATAGTCTGATGATGAAGGCTTCACACACTTTCTTACAGCTTCAACATGTAACTTGAATCCATGAATTCAGAGCAATAATTCCCAAATGTAGACTATGCAAGGGCTTCTGTGGTTTACAATACAGGGAAGTTCCTAATACTTACAAAGAGCCATGCAAACTCTTGGTAAGCTTCCTTTGGCAAGAAAGCAGCCGGTGAAAGGTGACCTGTGTGCATTGTGATACGGCTAAGCAAACACTTCATAAAGTGCCCAAATAAAAGAAACAAACAGAAAAACGACCTAATAGCCGTCAATGCAGCTTCTACCTCAGGCCGGAGCAGAATCAAAAATTCCCTTTTGCAGTGTAACAACAGATTGCTGTAATCGGCTTACCTCAAGAGATCAAGGCACTACATGGCGGTTCCCATAAGATGAAAACCACATGTAGTACAAACTGTCTGTGATCCACGATCGTATATTGGTGGAAAGGACCTAAAGCAACAACATCTTCTGGCGTGTCTACACCGCTTCTGAATTAACCTCTTTAGGACTGAATTCATGGATATAGTTCTGCTTATGATTTTTTTTTTTAATGTTTTACAACTTTTGCACAGTAACATAGCATAAAAAAATAATTCACATGTTGCCATATTACACGAACCAAAATTTTTTTACTATGTTCTGGGAGATTACCGTATATACTTGAGTATAAGCTGAGTTTTTCAGCACAAAAAATGTGCTGAAAAATCCTTTCTCGGTTTATACTCGGGTCACCGCCAGCGTCCAGGCGCTGCAATTACTGAATATCCGGCACAGGCAGTGTGAGCGTCATCACGCCGCCTGTGCTGGAAAGGAGATGCAGCGCATCGGAGAGGTAAGAAGGGATAGAGTTGAGTATTTGTATTTTTTAACAAACCCTGCCTATGGGGGACCTATACCTGCCTATGTAATTTTATTGGTATCCATTTTTATTTTTGGAATTTACCAGTAGCCGATGCATTTTCCACCCTAGGCTTATACTCGAGTCAATACGTTTTTCCAGTTTTTTGTGGCAAAAGTAGGTGCCTCGGCTTATATTTGAGTATATACGATATGTTCACACGGTGTGTTGGATCCGAAAAACGCATTCAAAAGCGCTGCGTCAATCACATACAAAATACATCCAAACACACAGGTGCGTGTTGGCTGCGTTTTGGGCACAGCAGGAACGCACCCTATAGTTTTAAATAGGGATGTCTGCTGCGTCTTTCAGATCAAATTTGACATGACAATTTTTTTAACAGATCCAAAAGACGCATCAGAAAGACGCATGTAAAACAAGCATCAGCGATCACTCGTCTGAACCCCAATGCATGTTTTACATTGAAAGCAACAGAAATCACACTGCACATTGTTAGATGCGTGTTTGTGTCCATTTAGGGTCTGAAACATGGATCCAAACATGCATTTAAAACAGATCCAACACGCCGTGTGAACATACACTTACAGATAAAGCAATTCCGCTTTTTTTCTAATTTTTTTTTTTTTGTCACTTTGGTTATCGTGCTTTTTTTATTACGTATTTAAGGGGTTGTCCAGTTAATTTATTTATTTTTTAAAGCGTACTACTGTCCCACTTATACTCACCTCGGATCCAGCACTGCACCGTCCTCATTCATTTTGATCCAAACTGGACGTTACCGCTGCAGCGGTCACATGACATTGGCTGTTGTCACTGTTCAGAATTAAGTGTCAATGGCACATCCGGAAGAATACAGAAAAAAGCGAATCTCAGCACAGCGCTGGATACAGGGGTCTGCTAGACAACTCATTTAAGTCTGTTATATGAAGAACAGTAATAACGGCGAAGCTACCTTTTTTTTTTTTTTTTTTTTTTAAATTTTTGCAAAAGAAAACCTAAAAACGTATAGAAAAAACATGACTATTTATATATATATATATATAATATATATATTATATATATTTATTTTTTTTTACTTCCAACTATACAGTACAAGCTGAACACTTATACAACACTTTAGTATATAGAAAATACCAGAGCAGCATTGACTGTCAGCAATATACTGACAAAATCTATTGAACCCAGCTCCCATGGCAACACATGAAAACCTAAAGTGTTTATCGGCCGAGGCTTCACGTGATTGCCAATCCCAGCTAATTCAAGATATGTCAGCAGCATATCAAAAACTGACACCACCTGCTGTGGGCTGGAACTATATTATATATATATATATTATATATATATATATATATAATATATACACGTATGTGTGTGTACGTACAGGATATATACATACACATACATACATTTTTATGCTGTTTGGTCTGCTGTTTCTTTTAATTCAACATCGAGATGAAAGAAACATGCTCTCCCATCTGACAGAAGTTCAGTTTGGGGCCAATATAAAGAAGCAGTGATAATAATTTACCTTAAGAAGTGCATTTTCTTTCTCAAAGCAAAGCACTTGGGAGCCTACGATGCTAGAACAGGTGCCCAGAGTGAAGACATTTCGTATGAAGGGGTCTTTCTCCCCCTGGCGCAGAACCATGTTGGCAATCTGGATGACGGGATCTTTGTCAGGCTCGGGGAACACGCCTATGTGAAGGGAAGATGTATCATTTTTAAAACAGATTTAAAAAGGACAATAAAAAGGAAAGTTCCATTATGGCAGGGCATTTTGGGGCGCAAAATGCCCCAAAGTACAGCCCGAAAACACAGTAATTCATAGCTCTCATTGTGAGATTTGGGTGATTTACATCCGCTTTTGAGACAGGGTGCAATCCACCTGACAGGGTTCCATTTAAAGAGATGTTTCCACAAAGACAAAAAATGGCTTTAACCATAGCATATGCCCCCTCAAGTCTGGTAGAATTGGGAGGGTCCCCCTCCCAGCAACGTGCGGGCTGTTCTCAGAAAACCCTTTTCCGACCGGGGGGTCCCGGGGCCCACAGGGGAAATTGATCTTGGGGGGCCCACCCTACTTTACATGAAAATTACCGGCCCATTTGGGCAAAATGGGGCCCCAAATTTTACCACATAAAAACAGTGTGGGGAAAAAAAGAATTTATTGGGTAGTTCAAAGTATCACACATTTGGGCCCGTCTAACAAAAAAAAGACACAGGGGAAGTAGCTCCATCCAAATCCCCCCCCACCCACATACAATTATCCCCTCCCCCCACCAGCCCACATAAAATAAACCCCCTACACCCACATAAAAATTCCCCCCTCCACCCAGTACAATATCCCCCTCCACCCCGCATAAAAATAACCCCCCCCCCCCCATTTCATTTTCCCCCCTCCCCGCAAAACAATATCTCCCCCACCCCCCATACAATATCCCCCCCACCCACAAAACAATACCCCCCCCCCCACATAAAAATCTCCCTCCAACCCCCCCAACCTATCCTCCCCCCCCACCTTTCCTACACTATCCCCCTCCACCCCCATCAAAAACCCCCCTTTCCCCCACAAACAAAATCCTCCTCCACCCGCCTACCCCTAAACCCCCTCCACCCCGCAACACTATCCCCCTCCACCCGCATTTCACTAAACCCCCCCCACCCGCATAACAAAAACCCCCCTTTCCCCCCCATACAATATCCCCCTTTCCAAACCCCATAAACTATCCCCCCCCCAAAACCCCCATACAAATATTTCCCCTCTCCCCCCCCATACAATATCCCCCTCCACCCACATACAATATCCCCCTCCACCCACATACAATTTCCCCCGCCACCCCCCCATACAAAATCCCCCCCCCCCCCAACCCCCATACAATATCCCCCCCACCCCCCATAAAAATACCCCCCCCCCCCACATACAATAATTTCCCCCCCCACCCCAAAAATAACCCAAAACCCCCTCCCACCCAACATAAAAATATCCCCCTCCACCCACATACAAAAATCCCACCCCCCCCCAAAAATACCCCCAAAATCCCCCCCCCCACACACCCTACAATATTCCCCCCCCACCCACATACAATATCCCCCCCACCCACAACAATATCCCCTCCACCCCCAAAAAATAAACCCCTCCCCCCACATACAATATCCCCGCCACCCACAAAACAAAATCCCCTCCCCCAAAATAAAATACTCCCTCCCCCCCCACAAAACAAAATCCAAAACCCCCCCCCCCAAAACCCCAAACCCCCCCACCCACAAACAAAATCCCCCCACCCACATACCAAATCCCCCCCACCCGCATCCAAAAAATCCCCCCCCCCACCCACATACCTTTTCCCCCTCCAAACCCACCTACAAAATCCCCCTCCACCCACAAACAATAACCTTCCCCCACCCACATCAATAACCCCTCCACGTTTCCCTTTGGTCACGGGAAACCTCACCACCTTCCTTTAAAATAAACAAACCCGCAAAAAGTAAAAGTGTAACTCCTAAACCCCAGGGTTTCCCGGGTTTTCCCTTTACTCTTTCAAAACGGGGACACATTTACTTTTAGCCAAATATACAAAACCCCATATAACCCACCCAAAACCCCCAATAGGGAACTACCCAAAATTGATCTACAAAAAGCTTTAGGTATAACCCACAACACCAACCTAAAGAGACCACTAAAAGAGGTTCAACACCACTCAGGGAAAAAAACCAAAAAACACCGCCATATAGAAACCACAAAAAAAAAAGGCAACACCAGGTTTAGGGATTTAACCCACAACAACCGCCATAAAGAGACCCCCTAGAGGCAGAAAACCAGCTCCCGTATAACCCAACAACCCCCGCCATATAAGGGCCACATAGAGGTCGGAAAAAAACCAAACCCCAATTAAAAACCACCAAACCACCGCCATAAAAGAACCCACATAGAGGGCAGAAAACCCAAACCATTATAAAACCCACAAAACCTGCCCAAAAAGTAAACCCCATAGAAATTCAGAAAACCAGCTCAGTCACATTTACATTAAATAAAAAAAATAATCCCCCGAAATGAGGGACCAAACCCGGGGACGTCTTTGACTGAGGAGTCCCTTCTCTTTCTCTTGATTTGTTTTTTTTTCCCCTTTTTTCTGCATCTTTCCACACCGCCAAATTTTATTTCTTTTTCCCCCGGGCCAAAAAAAACTCATCCCTGCAGAAATTAAAACACAAAAATCTTAAAAATCCTTTAAATTTTCCCCGCTCTCTTTATCCCCTTTCCCACCTCTGTTTTCAAACTTCCCAAAGGGGGAGGGGAAGGGGGGTACAAAAACCCAAAATATCCTAAGGGTTTTTGGGGGGTGGGGAGAGGCCCCAGGTTAAAATAATAGGGGGTTTCTTTTGGAAAATAAGCCCCCCCTGGAAAAATTTTTTAGGCCCCCCCAGGCCGGGGGTTGGGTTCCTACCCCATGGGGGGTAGGGAAATAAACCCCCAGGGAAAATTTAAACAGGGTTCATTGGGAAAGGGGGGAAAAAAGCTAAAAGTTAGGGGTTTGTGGACCCCCTTTAGGTAGGCTGTAGGTAGGTGTTTGGGTGAGTCCCCCAAATTTGTTTTGGCTTTTTAGGGGAGGTGGTTTTTCCCCCCCGTAAGGTAAGCGTAGTAAATTGGGCCCCTTTTTAAAAGGCCCGCAAGCAGTTTGGGACCCCCTTTAGGGATATTTCAAAGTTTGGGGTCCCCCTTTAGGCCCTACAGTTAAAGGGGGTTTCCTTTAGGTTTTATACAGGAGTTAGGGGCCCCCCCTTTAGGGACAATTCCCTTAGGGGTTCTCCTTTTTTGGGAAATATACAATTAGTTAGGGGCCCCCTTTTGGGAGTTTTTGGGAAAGGGAAAACAGGGCCCCCCCCTTTATTTTACTTGGTAGGTAGGGCAGAACCCCCCCAGTATTTTTTGGTACCAGGGCCCCCCTTTTTGGGAGTTTAGGGCCACCCCGTAGGTAGTTTAGGGGGCCCCCTTTTTTAGTCGCAGGCCCCCCCCTTTGATTTCCCGGGGGCCCCCCAATTTTGGGTTAAAGGACCCCCCTTGTAGTCAGGGGCCCCCCCGTAATAGCCAGGGGCCCCCAAGTAAGAGGGGGCCCCCCCAAATTTGGGGTTACCAGGGGCCCCCCCTGTAGGTTTTGCCAGGCCCCCCCAAGTTTAATTTTTGCCAGGCCCCCCCATGTTTGTTAGGGCCAGGGGGCCCCCATGTAGTTACCAGGGCCCCCCAAGTAGTCCCGGGCTCACTATAGGGAGCCAGGGCCCCCCCTGTACCAGGGCCCCCCCCCCCGAAAAACCCGGGCCCCCCCTTTTTTTTAGCCAGGGCCCCCCTAGTAGCCAAAACCCCCCTTTTTTTTAGCCAGGAAACCCCCCCCCTAGAATTTAGGGGCCCCCCCCCCTAGTATTCCCGGGCCCCCCCTCTAGTAGTCGGGGCCCCCCCCTAGATCAGGGCCCCCCTCTTAGCCGGGCCCCCCCCCAGTACCAGGGCGCCCCCTTGTAGTCAGGGCCCCCCCAAAGGGTAGCCAGGGCCCCCCTTAGGCAGGGGCCCCCTTTTAAAAGAGGGCCCCCCCCCCTGTGGGTACCAAGGGCCCCCCCCCTGTAGTTTTTGCCAGGGCCCCCCTTGTAGTCAGGGCCCCCATATGGGAGCCAAGGGCCCCCATTTAGCCCGGGCCCCCCTTGTAGCCAGGGGGCCCCCCCTTTTTACCAGGGCCCCCCTTTTTTTGCCAGGGCCCCCCTTTTTTAGCCAGGGCCCCCTTTTGTTTTGGGCCCCGGCCCCCCTAGTAGCCAGGGCCCCCCTAGTAGCCAGGGTCCCCCTAAAGCCGGGCCCCCCCCAATAGCCCCCGGGGCCCCCTTTTTTAGCAAAGGGTCCCTTTTTTTTAGTCAGGGGCCCCCCCCTCTAGTAGTCAGGGGCCCCCCCCCCAGTAGTCAGGGGCCCCCCCTCTAAAATTCCCCCGGCCCCCCCAAGGGAGGGGAGGGGCCCCTTTTGTAAACCGGGCCCCCTTTTGTAGTTTAAGGGGGGCCCCCTTTTTGTAGTCCCGGGGGCCCCCTTTTTTTTGTTCAGGGCCCCCTTTGTAGTCAAGGGGGGCCCCTTTTGTACCAGGAAACCCCTTTTGTAGTCCCCGGGGCCCCCCCCCTTTTTTAGTCAGGGCCCCCCTTTAGGGAAAACAAGGGGGCCCCCCCTTTTTGGAAACCCGGACCCCCCCCCCCCCCCTATACAGGGGCCCCCTTTTTTTTAGCCAAAGGGCCCCCCTCTAGGTCAGGGCCCCCCCTTTTTTGTAGCCAGGGTCCCCCTTTTTTGGTTTGCCAGGGGCCCCTTTTTTGGTAGCCAGGGGCCCCCCCCCTTTATGTTCAGGGGGCCCCTTTTTGTTAAACCCGGGCCCCCCTTTTTGTAGCCAGGGGGCCCCCCCCAGTAGTTTAGGCCCCTGTGGGTAGTTTTTAAAAAAAAATAAAACAACAAACAACCCCCTTTTTCCCGACCCGCTCCCCCCGCGCCCCGGGCCGGGTCCGAGCTGCCCCCCCAGCGCTGGGACTCCGCCCCGGGAATAGGGGGCGCGGGGGAAGTGCCCTCCCCCCGGGGGCCGCCTACGTCAGCAAAAGGGGGCCCGGGGGCCCGGCAAGGCTGAAAGGCCCAATGCGTTCAGGCCCCGCCGGGGAAATCAGCGGAGGGGCAAACGCAGTAAAACGCTGGTGCTCCGCTGACCTTGCGCAGCCCCCCGGGGGGTTTTGGGACATTATTCCCCCCGGGTACCGGGCCCCGGGCCCCTGGGCGTCGGGGCCCCCAGGTTTCCCCGGGGGTTTCCCGGGGCCGGGTCGCGGCTTGGGCCCCGGGGGGCGACGGGGAAAATGCCCTCCGGGGCCCCCAGCGGCTCGGGGGGGGCCCCCCCCGGGGTTTTCCCCCGGGCCCCCCCCCGGCGGCCCATTCCCAGCCTGCTCAAAAAAAAGCCCACTGATTTTAATGGGGGGAGTCCCAACCACCTCCTTCTAAATTTAAAAAGGGGAGTTTAAAGGGGTTTATTCTTTGAAATAGAAATGCCTTTGGGCCAAAGTATTTTTGGGGTCCCTTTTTAACTTTTCCCAAACCCTTTTTTTGCCACATTTCAGGCTTTAAACAAAGATATAACATTTTAATTTTTTTTGAAGAAAACAAAAGGGGGACAAAATTGTAAGTGGAACGAAATTTATTGGATATTTTTAAATTTTTTGAAAAAAAAAAAAACGAAAAGGGGGGGCTTGAAATAAAATTTCGCCCCCTTAAAGGGGTTGTCTCACTACAAGGATTGTTTTTTTATGTTAAAGATTTGAAAAAAAACAAGTCACCTGAATATTTCCACAACGGTCCTCCTATTCCTAGAATCCCCTTTTGTATAGCTGTATCACTCCTAGGTCGCTATAGCTCAGACCTTTTGATTTTTTCCCTGATAGGGGCCAGCAGGGGTTGTATAGCTACAGAGCTTTCTGCACCTTTAAAAGCCAGAAAAATCCCCCCTAAATTAAAGGAAACCAAAAAAAAACGGGATGATGAAAATAAAATCCATTTGGGGGACCCCCCCTTTAAGTTAATAATTAACTTTTTTAAATTATGTTTGAAGCCTAAATTTGGCAAAGGGTTGAAAAGTAAAAGGGGGTGAAACTTCGCAAGGACTTGTAGTTGGGGTTTTATAGAGCGGGGGCCCCGCCTATAAACCGTGATGGAAAATTTCTATCAATGTGTCATTAATTTCTTTTAGCGAAAAACCTCTTTAAAAAGAAAACCCAGTACATACTAATGAAAATTCCCCTTATCCTTTGGGAGATAAGCAGTGTCTAGCAACATAATATACACTTACCTTTCCTTCCAGCACATTCAATATCAAAACTGAGAACTCGAAGAGGTGCAATCTTCTGCCACTCTCCTTCAGCGGGATGACTGATGAGATCTGCGCAACTGATATCAACCTAGTTTGGGCCAAAACATTGAAGACCAAACCAAGGTTACAGAACCAGCCGGCTCCTCTGAACAGATAGTGCAGTCCCATTTTTTTTAAATTTCCTTCCTTTTTACCTTTCTGGGTCTTCTTTTTCCCGACATCCCCTCCTGAATTCCTTACGCACAAAAAATTTTTTACCCCCAAAGTCAATCCAATTGCACCCAAACAACGCATTTAAACCCATAAACCTGAAAATTTAAAAAGCACGGTAATAAGGATCTGGAAATAATTGCTGCCATCTATAATAGAAGCATCAGAAACTACACATTTCTCTAAGTGCCAAGGGGTTTTCTGGGGTAGTCTGAGACAAACCCCCCCCCCCCTTTTTTACTTTGCTTTGGGCGGTCCCCTCCATATTTTTTCGCTCTGCATCCTCAGATTGGCTACTGTGGCCTGGCACCCAGGTTCATTGTGTTTTACAGAAAAAAAAATTTTTTTTTGTGCAGAACTATATTTTTGTATTTGGCACTATTGTTTTTAATCATAAAGGGGGGAAAGGGGATGCCCCATTTTGCTTTCCTCACCCCGCCCACTTTCACAGGGCTTTAATAAGTCCGGGCTTGCGGGGTTGGGGTTTTTTTTATTTTTCTCTTATAAGGAGTCGGTTGCCCCAAAAATGAGAATCGAATTTTGGCTCTATTGGGAGGCAAAGATACGTAGGACCACCCCCGCCTTGAGATCACTTTGTAACCCGGGGGGTGGCAAAAACATTTTTTGAAAAAACGTTGAATAAGAATCTAAAAAGTTTTTTTCCCGGTATGAACACAAGCCCAGCACAAGCTTACCAGGAGGTATGGAGAGCAGATATCTATTACACCAAGGACTGAAACATTATAACGTTCAGATGTGAACCCACATGAGAGACAGAGGAGATGATCAGGTAACTACCTAAGGAACAAGATAAACACCGTAAAAGGGAAATTTTAAAAAAAATTTTACGGCCTTATGGATTTTTTTTTATTTTATTATTATTTATTTTTTTAAGCGCCATTGATTCCGGGGCGTACTTAAAAGGGGGTTCTAAAAACATAAGTAATCGAACAGTGAAAAGGGATAATGCCAATTCACGACAGAGGGAGAGAGACCCCCCGCGGGGGGCTTAAAAACCAAAAGGAGGGGAAAAAGAGACGGATTGAGGGGAGACTGTCGTGGAGGAAGAGTGAAAAATTTAGGAAAGGGTTATAGGAAAACCCCAAGAAATGGGTTTCGGGTTCTTTTGAACGGTAAAAAGGGGAGGGGAAGTTTTTATGTGTTGGGGCAGTGGTTCCAAGGGGGGTTGAAGCACGGGAAAGTCTTGGGACGTTGTGTGGGAGGATAAGGGGAAGCAAGGAGAAGGTCCTTGGGAGCGGAAAAGTGCGGGGGGGAGATTTTGGAAAAAAGGGCAGGAAAATGGGGGGGGAAGGTCTGGGACCTTGTACCCCATGGTTAGTAGCAAAAAATAAATTCCTGGGCAAGGGGAAGCCAGTGAAGGGATTGGCAGGGGGAGAGGCAGAGGAGAGCGAGAAACCACTTTCCTTGCTTACGGTAGTCTAAGGGCGCGCCCTCACGGCAAGGACAAAAAACCCTGGGTTTTTAACCGACCGTATTTTCCGGTAATTTGGGCCATGCACAGGGGCTGCGGTGGACCGGCTTTTCTCCGCGACGAGCGGAGAAGAGCCCTCCCCCTTCTTCTGCCGTCCGAAAACCAGACGGAAGAATGAACACGTACAATGTTTTTCGGGTCGTCGGCGGTTTCAAAGACCCCACTGCACGGGTTTTCCATAGCAGCCCGTGTAAAAGTTTGCGGACGGTTTGCAAAAGAAAAAGTCTAAAAAAACCGGCCAAAAAAGGGGGCCGTGGGGACGGGCCCTTAACTTTCTTAGTAGGCCTTTTTTCCTCCCAGAGTAAGGCTATGTTCACACGGCATAATTGCGGGGCGTAATTGCGGCGGGACTTCGGGAGCTTGCGCTGACAGCCCGCCGGGCCCAGAGACATTCATTACTAGCGGCGCGTATTCGCCGCTAGTAATTGACATGACATTTAACCCCCCCCGGGGCAATTGGCGGGGGGAGGGGCAAAATCCATAGTTCCAAATGAGACCTGTGGTTTTTACCGTAATAAATGGGACGTATCTCCCCCCCTTTTGAGCGGGGTACGCAGTGAAAAAAAGGCCGAAATACCCCCAAATTTTATGCCTTTGGTGAACATAGCCTAATTGAAAAACAACATTTGCCTCTACCAAGGCAAATTAAAAACTTTGCCTTATTTTAATTTTTGTTCATACAGGAAGACACAATGTGATGGTAAAATTGTATTTTAATGGACATGTACTGTTTGACCTTGCAATACAAATGCTTGTACTTCACTTCTTTTGAAAATCCAATAAAAAAATAAATAAATACAAAAAAAGGTGAAGTTTTGACAAGAAGCAAATGTAACACTACAGTACGTTGTATAGAGTATCCATGTGTTTTTTATAACAATCAGCTGAACTCCCCAAGTTCTCCCAAAAGGGGAAAAAAACAGTAAAGCATTCCTTAAAGGGGTTGTCCATACATTGTTTCTCCTACCTCAGTCCCCGTTTTTTCTTTTGAATTTAGGGGCGTTTTACTGGTTTTTTGCTAGGCTCGTAGAACCAGGTTGTCATCAAACCCTGCGCAGCCCACAGGAGCAATCAAAAAGTCCCACTATAGCGACCTAGGAGCAGCAGGGGCCCCTTCAAGAGGGGATACTCAGAAAAGGAAAAACACGGTAATGGCACATATGGGAAAGGACTTGTTTTTTTCAAAGAACCTTTTTTAAAATAAAAAGCAATGCTTTGTAGGAGGGGAAACCCCCTTTAAGCACCAAGCCCCAAAAAGGGCCCTTTAAAGGGTTGTCTCATCTCCCAATTTCATAGGGATGCATGAATGAAATAATGCGCTTTGCTTGTCACTTCTTGGTCAAACTGTCCTTTAAATTAGCATATGGTTCCGGTTTTTCAGACTTTCTGTCTTCACTAGATTAAATAAATTACCCTCTGAGTCCAGAAACTTAGAGCTAATTAAACGTAGAGTAATTTGTGTTTTGTCTCATGGAAACCTTTTGTGATGACCCACTCCCGTATCATAGAACAAACAGCGGGGGAAAAAGGGGTACAAGGGCGGTCAAATTGGGAAAAAAGAAAGCCCCAGAAATGAAAAATACTTGTAGCTCCTTAAAAAAAAAAATATGACAAAGCAAAGTATTTGGAAAACGCTTTTTTTTTTTTTTTCCCTACTTTTGAAAGCTATTCTTTGTAGTGAAACAACCCCTTTAATAACGCAACTAAATTTTTTATTGTTTGCCTTACTGCGTTTCAACAGTAGTCACTTTGTGCATCTGTATGTGGAGTATTTTTTATGCGGGAGAAGCTTACATCTAAAATGAGTGTGGATTTTTTTTAAAAAAAACATTTTTTGCAGCGTGAAAATGGGGAAAAAAAAGTGTTTGCATTCCATTAGATTAATCCTACATATTATTACAGTCGTATCAAATACCCAATTTGAGTAGGGTTTTTTGTGTGTAATGTATGTCCAATTATTTTATTTTTTTTTCTTTTTTTTTTTTTTAAAAACTTTTTTTTTTTTAAAACCCCATTAAGGGGAAAGTTGTACACTTTTTTTTTTTTTTAAATTTTCTTTTGGACTTAGTGTAACTATGAAACGGAAAAACAGCAAATGCAATCAAACTATTGCTTTTGACCAGGTCCTGCCCGGCAACACACAGAGCCCCGACAGCAGACTTCAACAAACAACTTTTGGGGATCTAGGGCCCCCAAAGGGTGACCAGGCCCCCATCACACCGGGAATCCCCCGTGACCCCGATAGAGCTGGGGAATCCCCTTTGGTTATGCCAAGGTAGAGAACGGCGGCAATCAAAGGGTTAAACGCCGGGGATCGGGGGCTTCCTCCTGTCCCTGTCGTTCACAGAGTCTGCTCCAGGAATGTAGCTGTAAACGAAAACTCAGTTCGTAGCACAGTTGCAGCACTGGGACGTCTTTTGACGCTGCTGCAGACAGAAGACACCCACTGCCCGCCATCAAAAGGTGGTGGGTGGTCGTAAAGCAGTTAAAGGGGTCGTTCACCTAGTTTTATTTAAAAAAAAAAAATATTCCTGCTGTAATATTAAACAAAGAAAAACACACACCATACTCGCCTTTGTCGCCCCCCCCCCCCCATCGATGCGGCTGGCGGCCTTCTCCCCGGGTCCTCTTCTGACTTCCTGGCCTTGGGAGAGGCAATGTCACCACTCCAGGTGCAGATTGGCTGCAGTAGTCACATGACATGTACTGATATCACGGTACGTGAACAACTCTGAGTAGTGATGTCAGAAGAGGTCATGTCATGTGACTGCTGCTGCGGTGATCTACCCACTTCCAGGACCAGGAAGACAACAGGAGACCTGGGGACAGAGCAAGCAGTGGCGTTGCTGGAAGAGAGGAGGCTACAAAGGTGATTATGGTATTTTTATGTTACTATAGCAGCAGTAAAACTTTATGACAAGTAAATGGACAACCCCTTAAAGGGATAAAGGGGTTTTTCTTGTCTCTTGCTGAACACACTGACAACCTATCGTTAGTTTGCGTCATCAATGTCCCACTGACAGCGGTCTGACCACTGTGACTTCTGTTGTGCCGCTACGGCTCCTGCCAGCCAGGTTAAGATCAGTAAAGCAGATATTAACTGGTAGATATAGAAGATGTCTCAAAAGTATCAGAATACCTGATTTCAAAGTCAATGTTGGCTTCATAGGCTTGAAAACAGTGCATAGGGAAGCAGCCAAACCTAATTCCTTGTTCCAAAAGTCGCTTGGCAGGTGCAATAAGGCGCGGTAAGGCCATGGTGATTTTAAGAAAGGCAATGCTCCTCTTCCCATGATATCCATACATATCTACAGTAAGAAGTGAAAATGGCAAAGTTAGAAATCAAGATTTATTTTTTTTACAGCGGTTTCTGCTGCGGGTAAAGAGGCAGCATAATATGGTTGCAGCAAAGTGGACATTTTCACAATTTTCATCCACATGCTGCAGTAAAACAAATGCATAGATTGCATGCATATATAGATCTGCAGTGAGGATTATATAGCTGTAGCATGCCAATTTATGTTGTGCAGACGCTTGGGATTTATTGTGGATTCCCCCTCCGACTTCACTGTGGAAATTAAAGCCAAAATGAAATCAGCAAAATCTGCAACTGCAGAATTTAAATACACCGCCGGGCTGGGAGAGACTCAATAAGGTCCTGGTAGGTTGTCCCAGGTATCTGGAGCTGACTGCATCCCACCATCCAGGGGCTCCCACACATGCTCAAATGGGTTCAAGTCTGGGGACTTAGGAGCCAGGTTAACTGTATACAGTTAGGAAGTCCTGGTCCTGCTCTTCCAACCGAAGTCGGAAATTTCTAGCTGTTTGACATGCCGCATCTTGCTGGAAGATCCCATCAATCCCAGAGAACATAATCAGTATGTAAGGAGATGCAGACTACAACATTATTAGAGGAACCCATTAACTACATTGTTCACAGTCTAGAAGAGAAATGACCCTGCTGAAACACTAGATTGTAGAACTTATAAGACACTATGGCTATGTTCACACGGCAGTAATTACGGGACGTATTTCACCCCACAATTACGCCGTGTGTATGGGGGCGGGAGCCCGCCAGCCCCATAGACATGCTTTATTCTCGGCGCGTATACGCCGCTAGTAATTGACATGTCACTTATCTCTCCCCGCGGCGTAATGTACGAGCGGGGAGAGGAGACCTAATCCATAGTTCTCTATGAGAACTGTGGATTACCTTAATGACTGGGACGTATCTCGCCCCGTATTTCATGCAGTACGGCGCGAAATATGGGGCGAGGTACGTCCCATTTTAAGCCATGTGAACATAGCGCCTATCACTCACTCTCTTTCATACAGATGTCCACGGCCAGCACTGCTTGTGAGACCTTGTCTGTGTTGGAGCGCATGTCCTTGAGCACGACATTGTTCAGCTCCTTCTTGAAGTCATTCAGGTGCTCTTCCTTGAAACCTGAAAACAGCAATCCAATCATTTCCTAATTAAATTCAAGAACAGAAAACAATTTCCACACCTACCAAAGATATTTTATGGTGCCACTTGATTAGACCAACAAGTTTAAAGAGATATATTTATGGACTCTCTTACCCCCTGATAACTGCACATAAAAAAGTGCTGTCTGCTTAAAGGATTGTTCCCCCCAAAGATACGAGGATATACAAAGCCTGAAGGGGCGGGTGTTGTGGAATGTACAAGGTGAAATGTCCATTTCACCCACAAGATGGCTCCCTCATTCAGACTGCCCCCAAGATGATGTAAGAGAACTACGGGTGGCAGATTGAACCAAATTAGAGCATAACCAATCATGGACTGACAAGTATTCTTACCCATGTGTTTTGCGTGGGGGGTCTGCACTAGTACTTTGCAGCCAACCCTGAACACTAGGTTATTAAAGCTGCTGTTTACGTGAAATAAACAGGAAGTGTCTTTCTACTGAACTGGCGAGGTCAGTGTGTGATTTCTTCTTGTGCATGCACTTTTAATAGGTTGCACTCGGAGGACAACATGTAACAACGGGGCTGTGCCAGTTTTTTGGGGTCCAAAAAAAAGAAAAAAAAAGAAAAGCCCTGTTCTATAGATGTATGAACAGTCGCATTCCAAACTTTGGCGTGACAAGCACCGGAGCGACACTTTTTAATACGCTCAAGATTTGGGGCGTCGCACCACATTCATAGAAGAAGACACATTTATGAATCTTTGATGTCAAATCTAGGTGCAGAACACTTAGAACAGCCAGACCAGGGTAAAGGTGGTGCCTGAGCCAGACTTGTGGTATTGGCTCTACACTGTCCTGTATGTATGACCTGCAGAAGAACAGACCAGGGTAAAGGTGGTGCCTGAGCCAGA
Source organism: Phyllomedusa bahiana (assembly GCA_025379985.1). Lineage (NCBI taxonomy): Eukaryota > Metazoa > Chordata > Amphibia > Anura > Hylidae > Phyllomedusa > Phyllomedusa bahiana. The sequence continues at coordinate 87,146 of JAODAL010012531.1, forward strand.
CTTGTGGTATTGGCTCTACACTGTCCTGTATGTATGACCTGCAGAAGAAAAGAAAGACCAGGGGAAAGTTGGTTCCTGAGACAGACTGGTGGTATTGGCTCTACACTGCCTCTGTATGCATGACCTGCAGAAGAGCAGCCTGACCAGGGTAAAGGTGGTGTCTGAGCCAGACTTGTTGTATTGGCTCTACACTGCCCTGTATGTATGACCTGCAGAAGAACAGCCAGACCAGGGTAAAGGTGGTGCCTGAGCCAGACTTGTGGTATTGGCTCTACACTGTCCTGTATGTATGACCTGCAGAAGAACAGCCAGACCAGGGTAAAGGTGGTGCCTGAGCCAGACTTGTGGTATTGGCTCTACACTGTCCTGTATGTATGACCTGCAGAAGAACAGCCAGACCAGGGTAAAGGTGGTGCCTGAGCCAGACTTGTGGTATTGGCTCTATACTGCCCCTGTATGTATAACCTGCAGAAGAAAGCCAGGGTAAAGGTGGTGCCTGAGCCAGACTTGTGGTATTGGCTCTACACTGCCTGTATGTATGACCCTGCAGAAGAACAGCCAGACCAGGGTAAAGGTGGTGCCTGAGCCAGACTTGTCGTATTGGCTCTACACTGCCCTGTATGTATGACCTGCAGAAGAACAGCTTCATACATTCTGGTGTGTTCTACATTGCCCTAAAGCTATTTAGAACTGTCTTGTCAGCGCCAACCTTCATACATGTCGCCAGCCAATTTATCACAGACACTGTATGGGGTATGTAGACCGCAAAGAACGCCAGACCAGGGTAAAGTTGGTGCCGGCCAATTTTGTTATTGGCTCTTTATGTCCTTTATGTATGCCGAGAAAACAACCAGGTAAAGGGTGGTGCCGAGCCAGACTTTGGGTATTGGCTCTACACTGTCCATGTAGCCCTGAAGAAACACCGACCGGGGTAAAGGGGTCCTGACCAACTTTGGTTTTTGGCTCTACATTCCGTATGTATGACCTGCAGAAGAACACCAGCCCGGGGTAAAGGTGGTGCCAGCCAGACTTGTGGTTTTGGGGCTCTACACGCCCCTATGATACCTCAGAAAACGCCGACCAGGGTAAAGGGGGTCCCTGGGCAGATTGTGGTATTGGCTCTTTGCCCTGTTTGTATGACCTGCAGAAGAACGCCAGCCCAGGGAAAAGGGTGGTGCCTAGCCAGACTTGTGGTTGGTCCATACTGCCCTGTATTTTATGCCCTGCAGAAGAAAGCCGACCGGGAAAAAGGTGGTGCCGGGGCCGACTTGGGGTATTGGGCACTACACTGCCCTGTATGTTGCCCCTGCAAGAACAGCTTCTAAAATTTGGTGGTTCTACATTGCCCTAAAGCTATTTAGAACTGGTCTGTCAGCGCCAACCTTCATACATGTCGCCCAGAATTTTCACAGAACAGAATGGGGAGTCGTGCGTAAGCGTAACCAACTCTCCATTCTAAACCGACATTGTCGAGGGGCGGTTGCCGAGATAGGAGGGGTCCCAGAGGTGGTAGTCGCACCTATCGGACTTTGATGGTGTATCCTATCGATAGGCCATTAAAGTCTATGTTGGGAAAACCCCTTTAATTAAGGGTTCGGTGACCAATACTCATGTCAAGAGGGACAAGGCTAATAGGATCCCCAGTGACCTCATAACAGAAATAACAAAAAAGTGTTTCACAATACACCAGTCCATTTACAATACTTGGCTTTCCCCTTCATCTAACAGATCATAACACATGGATAAAACATGCAACATGAAAAAATGAATATACCCAAATTTGCCTATTAGTTTTCATACATATTCCCTACTGATTTAACCAGAAACTGGAACACATACCAGGCTGGCAGGGTACATAGAAGTATGGAGCAAAGCCGTGTATGTGGCAGCATATGCTGTTCCCATCTGCAGTGATCCCAAACATCCGGATGATAGGAACAGGTCCTTGTGTAGCACCACGCATCCCAGGAACATGCGAACCTGCAAGACATCATTGGTTAAGAACCAACAGAGCTTATAATCATATCACTGCCTATAAAATAAAATGGTTTAAGACATTTAGAGTCGTTTAAAATGATCAAAAAATTGAGACAGGAATACTGGAGAAGTTCTGCTCCTCCATACACTACTGTTACCTGGATACCAGGGTCACATTACCTGTGTTTGGTCACAAGATAAGACGCTGCTGGAGGTAGTATATGGAGAGTTCTGCTCCTCCAACACTCTTTACTGGATACCAGGGTCACATGACCTGTGTGGTGGTCACATGATAAGATGCTGCTGGAGGTGGTAATACTGGAGAAGTTCTGCTCCTCCATACACTACTGTTACCTGGATACCAGAGTCATATGACCTGTGTGGTGGTTACATGATAAGACGCTGCTGGAGGTAGTAATACTGGAGAAGTTCCTCTCCTCCATACATTACTGTTACCTGGATACCAGGGTCACATGACCTGTGTGGTGGTTACATGATAAGACGCTGCTGGAGGTAATAATACTGGAGAAGTTCCGCTCCTCCATACATTACTGTTACCTGGATACCAGGGTCACATGACCTGTGTGGTGGTTACATGATAAGACGCTGCTGGAGGTAATATACTGGGAAGTTCGCTCCTCCATACTTACGTTACCTGGATACAGAGTCACTGACTGTGTGGTGGTTACATGATAAGACGCTGCTGGAGGTAGTAATACTGGAGAAGTTCTGCTCCTCCATACACTACTGTTACCTGGATATGAGTCACATGACCTGTGTGGTGGTCACATGACCTGTGTGTAGATCACATGATAAGATGCTGCTGGAGGTAGTAATACTGGAGAAGTTCTGCTCCTCCATACATTACTGTTACCTGGATACCAGGGTCACATGACCTGTATGGTGGTCACATGATAAGATGCTGCTGGATGTGGTAATACTGGAGAAGTTCTGCTCCTCCATACACTACTGTTACCTGGATACCAGGGGTCACATGACCTGTATGGTGGTCAGGTAGAATTTCTGTGATATTCTAATGGATCCCATGAATGGGAACCAAAGAGGAGATGTGAATGGGGCCTTAGAGGTACAGGACGTGGTGACCATCCACTTACAGACTGGCGAGTACACATGTGATTTACTACTGGATTAAACACCTTGTTAATTGTAGTAAAAAATCAGACATTGGATACCCACATGGGGAATTGTTTTTCATACTTGAACAGCCTCATGTAGGAGTGTAAATGATCCCCAGGGGAATTCCTTATCCTGGCACCACCACAATCCTCTGCTCTTCTGGATACATAACCACAATGAGGGACTGAGCAGAATAACAATGCCAAGAGCAAGAAAAATAAAAAAAAAACTGCTTCCCCATAGCACCAATAATAACCGATCTAATCACCTCAATTGCTCGACTTCCCTATTTACACAGGCTAAAGTGTGGTAACTACCTGCAAACACGGCACTCACTTCTCTTGGCAGCGGCCCCTAAACCCTGTGGTATTAGGTTTTACTTACACAAACGTATTCAAATATGGGCAAAACCAGGGGAAGAGAAAACCCCCCAGGAGGTAGAAGCCAAGAATCCTCATCTTGGAGGTGGGGGGGAGATTACATCCCAATGTGAAATCTGGCAATCAGCATAGATCCCAGCATTAACCACCTTTCCCCAGAAATCTAGTAACTATACCTGGTAATATTATTACACTGCAGAAATGCATCCAGGACCTTTTGCACTCCTTAGTCATTCACTGTGTGTATTAAAGAGACACTTCCATCAGAAAGGAGTATTTATGTTAAAACCAATATATCCGGGGCGGGGCAGACTGATGGCATTTTACTGCAGTTGCTGCTTATCTCTATATGTTCTCATTACAAATAATAGGTAATGACTATTGTTTTTTGAACAGGGATAGATAAGATTAGACTAACAAGACATTACTGTAGAATGGGTTAATCTCTTTTTGCACTGGGTCAGCTTTCTTCACACGTATGTCCTGCTGATAACACCTATACCTCGCAGGCAATAGTCTGTCTGGAAGAAGAACCATCAAGCAATCTTCACCGCTGCGCTATCGGAGTGATAAACCAGGAAATCATGTACAAAAAGGAAAGCTTAAAAAAAAAAAAAAATCTATATAATATATACCTGGTTGTTTTTTCCTTCTACACACAATATATATATATATATATATACATATATACTTACATACACACACAAAAAATACAACCATGCAATTTCTTTTTAAGGTCCACAGAATAGTCGCATATTGCTTGTCAATTCTTTTTGATGGTAGGTCTCCCTTTTAAGGGGTTGTCTAGTATAATTATAAAATATATATATTCCATTGGGTACAGAAAAGAACAGCCTAGTTGTTCCCTGCCATTGTCACTCCTGAGCGCTCGCTGATCTGCTCCTCAGTTCTCATCCAGAGACAGATGAGATACTCGCAATCTGTTCACTTACAATAGAGCACATTTTCACCTCTGTGTTAGGACCTGAGCCCGGACGGTGAGAGGAGCGAGTTGGACCACTCTGGCCACAATGGAATTTTTTTTTTTTCTTTTAACTAAACAACCTCTTCAACCCTTCACCGCCAAAGCCAGTTTTGGCCTCTGACAGAGCCCCGTTTTTAAAATCCGACGTGTCACTTTATGTGACAATAACTTTTTGACACTTTTACCTATCCATGGGATTCAGAGATTGTTTTCTTGTGGCACATTGTGCTTTAAAACAGTAAGAAATTTTGGTACAAAAAGTCCTTGTTTATTTGTGAAAAATATCAAGGTATCATGAACAAGTGTAAGGGCGTGTCCCCACTGCATGGGTTTTCACCCGGTTTTACAGACTGTTTTCTGTTTTCGAAAACCGTCTGTAAACCGGGTGAAAACTTTTAACATGGACCTTAATTGAAAATCTGTTCAGTAGTCCCAAAATACATAGAACATGTTTATTCTTCCGCCCAGTTTTCAGCCGGAATATGAACAAGTTTATGCGAAGGGGGGAGGGCTTTTCTTCGCAAAAGCGAAAAAAAACCCCCCCCCGGGGGCCCGCCCCAATTTCGACCAGTATTTGCACTTGCCGTGGAAGGGGCCCCAAAGACAGTGTTTTTCCCACTTAAAATAGTTTAACTGCAAACATATGTTGTTTAGATTAGCAGAATTTTTTTAATGTCTTTTTTTCATGAAATGTAGTAGTCATTTCTAATATTTTCAAGAAAATTAGCAATATACATTTTTTTAGGGACCAGTCCAGTTCTGATGTGACTTTGATTGGCCTGTATGTTAGATACCCCCATAAATGGCTCCATCTAAGAAACTACACCCCTTAAAGTATTCATAACAGCATTTGGGAAGTTTATTACCCCATTAGGTGTTTCATAGGGAATTAAGCAAATGAGGTCAAATTTTTAAAAAATTTTTTTACGCTTTTACACAATAAAAAAAACTTTTATTCAAAAAAATCTGAGGCCCTAAACTTTTTTATTTTTTTGTGTCAAAGTGGTTTGGGGTTGTTTTTGTGGGGGGAGTTGGTTTTTATTGGTATCATTTCTGGGGGGGCGACAAGGCTTTATGATAGTTTTTAAACCGTTTTTTGGAAAAAACAAAGGGGAAGAAAAAACTGCAAACTAGTGTGTTTTTTTTTTTTTAAAGAGTCACCGTGCGTATATGTGAAAGTTAGTTTACTTGTGGCCGATACGATTGTGGCGATATATAGATTTTTTATGTTGAAGCGCTTTTTAAATTAAAAAAAAAAGGGTTTTTTATTGTGTAAAACAATATTTATGCATCGCTATCTTCTGATAGCCATAAATTTTTATTTCTTCCATATACAGAGCTGTGTAAGGGGGTTTTTTTTTGCGGGATAAACCAACGTTTAAATTGGTACAACTTTAGCTTTTATACGAGTTTTTGATCACTTTTTTATTCCATTTTAAGTGCTGCGGGATGAACGAAAATCACAATTCTTTGATTCTTTTTTTTTTTTTTAGCGGAGTTCACCGTGTGGGTTAATTAACATGACATTTGTATGGCAGGTCGTTACACACGTGGTGATACCAAATATGTGTACTTTATTTATTTTTGGGGCAATTGGTGTTTGTAAAGGGTAAAAGGGCGGTGTCTGTGTTTCACTTTTTTTTTTTTCACACTTTTTTCACTTTTCACCACTGTGGGCATGGTGATGTCACAGACAGCCCGGGAAGCGAGCAGCAATCTCCCATCGTTTGCTGCCTGCTCAGCGACTGCAGAAAGCTTGTGATCTGCACTGTGGTCGTGAAACCATTTATACAAAGCACTGAAAAGTAGGACTGACCCAGAACGCTATGTAATGCCCGGCACCGTATTAGAGGACCCCCCCTCTATATAAGCCAACAAGCTATCGAATTATTTTAGCGCTAACAAGCAAAACCAAAATGCAGCGTAGGGCGATTGTGTACAATGAAAGCAGAGCATCATTTATGAAGATCGCCATCATCGCCCGCAGCAACCAGAGCAGTCTCAAAAATGATAACTGAGGCCCAATGTGCAAGTGGCCATTACAGACTCTGTATGTTATAAAGAGCCGCTGATATTTCTTTGGGGACATTATAGTAATGTGTCTGTACGAATGGATCTATGTACAGTAATATCCCGCAATCCATCATATCACAGTTACATCACCATCAATGTGGCAAAAAACCTCATTATCCGTCTTTCGCTTCACAGATCCATCACTTCCCATTCAATATCTGTGAGTGCAACCATCCCTTATTCACTGCAGCTACTTGGTGCACTAAAGCCAGATCTTTTTTTACTGTATCCGGCTTACAATGTTCTTGTGCACTAAAGCTCAGTCTTATTTACTTATTCCGTCTTACAATGTTTTATCGTCCGTTACATAAACTATATATACTGTACTTTTTTTTCTGTCTGCGTTATCGTTGCTTTACGTTATCCATACACTTTTTTGCGAAGTAAACCCCAGCGGATAACGAGGTATCCCTGTATATACATACTTCAAGGGTGAGGGTCGATTTTCAAGGCTATGTCCAGAATATGGCCGCCATCTTGGATAGAGGGTAAGTTTTTTCAATGGGAAGGTGGTCACGTAGCAGATCAAATAGCAGAATTGTCACAGAAATCGATTGCTGCAATCAGGTTTGCAATATCTTGTGGTTCAAAAGTGATAAACACAAAAAGTTCTCATGCAAGTTCAAACCAATTGGATCCAGCAACTTCAGCTCTGTGTTCAGCACTAGGGACAACTTTGAACACATCACATAGCTGTGGTTGTTTCAACTTTCTGTGCTGATAACTTTAGAACCACGAGATATTGCAAATCTGATTGCGGCAATCGATTTCTGTGACAATTCTGCTCTTTACACTGATGAATGGCAAAACCCCAAAATGTCTGTATGTAGATGAGTGATACCAGCTTGGCTAATATCCCTTTTGCTTCTTAAAGATTCAGTGAATCTGAAGCAAATTGAGGATTTGTTATATCCAATAGAGGGCGCACGAGCTTCCAAGCTCCTTTCCCATAATGCCTTGCGATATGCAGATGCTTAGTAGAGGGCAAAAAGGCAATCTTAAAACTCTACACACCTATCAGGTGCTCACCCCAAGGAGAGATATTCCCGCTTCTTTGATCTGTGACATGACCGACTTCCCATTGCAAAAAACTTGGCCTAAATCCAAAATGGCGGATTTCAAGATGGCAGCTATGTTCCGGACATAGCCTAAAAGATAGGTCCCATTACTTGCTGGGGTATTGTCCTGGGACAACAAACACACACAAACACAAACCCAACCTTTAAAAAACACACTTTACATTACAATAAATAAATAACCCCTCCGTTTTTTCAATTGGACCAAAATTAATTTTTTTTCAAAGCCAAAAAAAAAAAATTT